>JAVYIG010004946.1:0-148094 GCA_035222895.1 Strongylocentrotus droebachiensis
GCCACTGTTGGCGACCACAAGGCTATCAATACAAATTAAGACAAATTAATGAAGATTCTTTTTTAATGTTGCAGAGAGATAAGTATTTTCTCTATGAACTTGTTTAATGGACAATAAATAATATTAAAAACATGAATACTATAGCGGTATAATGATGAGAGAGATGATTTAAGTCATACTTTTTTCAATGTGATTGGAGTAGACTTGAGGGTGGGGGGGGGTCCCCCCCCCCTAAGATCTCGGCCGTTTCACAGCCGATCGCCGCGAAAATGCATATTTATGGTAATTTATGCAAACAAGGTCAGAGAATTCACATTTTTACCCATAAATCATATATAATTCATATTCAAGCGTTCTTTTACACTACATACCCTCCCATGCCATAAGTATTGCAACATGATGAAATTCGTTAAATTTGTGGTTAATGACTTCTCTTTGTTGTAGCGGTGTTTTGTTCGAAATTGAACATGCATGACCGTTGTTTCGGTATAAAATGAATGTGCACCTTGTTCACTTTCTCATTCAATGCTACTGAGTCATTCATGCACGCACCATGGTTAAGACAGCCGAGTTATCTAACGAGCAACGCCGACAAATCGTTGCATTGAGACAGGAGGGGGTTTCGGTAGCTCGGATTGCTGATCGCTTTGGGGTATGCCGTCAAACCGTGTACCGAGTGTGCAAACGCTACGAGGACACAGAAAATTCCGACAAGCGACCAAGACCTGGCAGAAGCAGGAAGACAACGCCCCGGGAAGATCGCTACCTTCTGTGTCAGGCCCGTATGACCCAATTCGATTCAGCCCAAACTTTGGCAGCTCACTGGAGCGACAGAATTGGTAGCAGAATCTCAAAGAGAACAACACAAAGACGCCTGTACTCTTACAATCTCCATGCCCGCATTTCCAGGAGAAAGATTCTGATATCTCGCGTCAATCGCCTAAGACGCATCAGGTGGGCCACCCGAGTGAGGGATTGGACTTTGGAGAACAATTGGAGGCATTTCGTCTTTTCAGACGAGAGCAGGTTTTGTCTGTCTTCGAACGACGGAAGAGTAAGAGTCTGGCGTGAACCTAACACCTCTTACGACCCAAGGAACCTTACTTACACCCAAAGGGGTTCAGTTTCAGTCATGGTCTGGGGATGTGTCGGCCTCTATGGAGTTGGCGATCTTGTTGTCGTAGATGGGAACATTGATAACGCCAAATATCGAGATATTCTGGACGCCCACTTGTTTCCATCCATTGCTAACATCTTTGGCAACGCGCAACACCCGTTCGTCTTCCAGGATGACAAAGCACCGGCACACAGGGCAGCAGGATGGACCAATGGTATGACGAAACTGGCGTCAACAGGGTGCAGTGGCCGGCGCAATCACCAGATGCTAACCCGATAGAGAATCTGTGGGATGACATCAAGAGAGCCAACACCAAAGACCGACCACCACGAGGGAAGGTTTGGTCCGCTCTATCTTCAGGGCCTGGGGCAGCATCACCCAAGAAAGATTGCAAGGACTCTACGCGACGATGCCAAGAAGGATGCGCGCCATCATTAGAAGGCGAGGATATCCAACAAAATACTAGAGACTCGTGAATCTTACATGAAAAATGACTATTGATATATCAATAAAATGTGCCTGATGATAGTATGATAAAAATGATGCACTACATATTCTTTAAAACAGCACTCATTTTCATGTAATTATTTGTCTCCTGTGTAATGTGTGTGTCTATGTTGCAATACTTTTGGCACGGAGGGTATATTCGTTAGAATAATAATACGACAACAAAGTTTAAAGAGCCAGTTTATCCTATGTTATCTCTTGTTTTGATAATTTGTATTTATGTATTATATTATTTTTGTTGTTTTATTTCATTGTCTAACCACAATTCAACTATTTTGACCCAAAATCAAACACATTAACTTGAAACAAGACCAAATAACCAATGTTTTCTCTTTTTTTAAAAGAATAAATGGTATTTCCATATGTTTGGTACATAAATCACAAAAATGAGCGATTTTAGGGCTGACATGCAAAAACAAAAGGTCACTTGACTCCGCAACTATACGTCCGATTTTCAACAAAAAAATGTTTCAAAAGATGCGTAAGACTCGAAAGAAAAAAGTCATGAAAGAAAAACTTTATTTCTGCCGTGGTTCCGGAATAGTCGCGAAATTACTAGAGAGCACTAATCTTTTTTGGGGCCCTCGAAAATTTGAAAAATCGTAACCCCCCCCCCCCTTGAACGCCAGGGAGGGGGGGGGGGGGCTATCTCCCAAAAACGGTAAAATTAACGTGTTTTTTTTACACGTTTTTTTCACAGGGCGGAGCCCTCAGAAGCTCAGGGGTATTAAACATCAAAATTAACGTCGGATGAGCATAATTTTATACCTTATTTGTGACAGTGGCAGGACACAATTTGGTGTTGGGTCCAGGGGGCGGAGCCCCCAGAAGCTCAGGAGTTTTGTACGTTAAATTATTATTATTTTACACCGTATTTTGTGACACAGGGGTCACGAATTGGCGTGGGGTCCAGGGGGTGGAGCCCCCGGAAGCTCAGGGGTTTCGGGCAATAAATAACGGTCAGATGAGCATATTTTTTTATCTATTTGTGACACTGGCAGGACACAAATTGGTGTTGGATCCAAGGGGCGGAGCCCCAAGAAGGTGAGGGGTTTTTATACATCAAATTATCGTCAGATGAGCATCTTTATATATCTATTTGTGACACTGGCAGAACACAAATTCTTCTTCCTCTTCCTCTTCTTTCTTTCCTTTTATCTTCTCTTTCCCTCTCCTTCTCCAACATAAGATGCAAGACGGATATATATCGACTCACCTTCTTTCCAAGAACCATACGGGCCTGGAATTTAGTTCCCACAAGCATCTTTGCCTGCGACGCAGTCGAAACCTTCAAAGCCAGACTCTGGGAAGCCATCCAAGGGGGGTAATATAATCGTAGTCCCTCCCCACAACTGCAATGTGATGGGACTTAATTCTAAAACGTTCTAGAAGCAACAAACACTCTCTCTCGAACGATAACGTTCTTATTGGTCATCTTTATATCCCTCTTGAGGATCAGGACCAGGTCAGAACAGATTCTCTCTCTCTCTCTCTCATATTTATGTTTTGGCGGGGGGGGGGGGAGGGAGGAGGCAAGAGCCCTTCGCCCCCGTTTCCCTCTTTTCTTATTCTTTTTCCTCTTCTTTATTTCCTAATATATTTCTTTCCCTTTCCCTTCTCTCTCTCTCTCTCTCTCTTATTTATTTTGTTGGCAGGGGGAGGCAAGAGCCCTTCGCCCTTCCCCCGTTTCCCTCTTTCCTTCTTATTCTTTTTCCTCTTCTTTCTTTCCTTTTATATTTTCTTTCCCTCTCCTTCTCTCTCTCTTATTTATTTTTTGGCGAGGGGAGGCAAGAGCCCTTCCCCCGTTTCCCTCTTTTATTCTTCTTCCTCTTCTTTCTTTCATTTTATATTTTCTTTCCTTTCCCTTCTCTCTCTCTCTCTATTTATTTTTTCCCAGGGGGGGGGGGAGGAGGCAGCAGCCCTTCGCCCTGTTTCCCTCTTTTCTTCTTATTCTTTTGCTCTTCTTTCTTTCCTTTTATCTTCTCTTTCCCTTTCCCTTCTTTCTCTCTCTCTCTTATTTATTTTTTTGCTGAGGGGGGGGGGGGGGGGGAGGGAGGAGGCAACAGTCCTTCGCCCCCGTTTCCCTCTTTTCTTATTCTTTTTCCTCTTCTTTCTTTGAAGGGGGGGGGGGGGGGGGAGGTAAGAGCCTTTCGCCCTTCCCCCGTTTTCCTCTTTACTTCTCCTCTTCTTTCTTTCCTTTTATATTTTTTCCCTTCCCTTTCCCTTTTCTCTCTCTCTCTTATTTATTTTTTGGCGGGGGGGGGGGATGAGGAGGAGGCAAGAGCCCTTCGCCCCCCCTCCAGTTTCCTCTTTTCTTCTTATTCTTCTTTCTTTCCTTTTATCTTCCCTTTCCCTTTCCCTTTTTTCCTTCTCTCTGTCTCCCCCATCAACATAGTAATAACGAAAGAGACCACTCTGTAATCAAGACCATTCCATTTTATTTAATACATTTTCGATATACTTAAATTGGCAACTATTACCTTCTGTCCGAGATCCTCATTTTAAACGACTGATGCGAAAGACTAGTCGACGCACCCTTTCGAGAAAAGCCCCCCCCCCGCTTTTATCGAAAGGGTGTGTTAAAACGGTACTCCGCTCTCAACGCAACCTTTCGAGAAAAGCCCCCCCCTCTTTTATCGAATGGGTGCGTTGAGCACACCACACCGCGCCGCGCCGCACCGCACCGCACCCTTTCGATGAAAGCCTGTCAACTTTGGGGAACTGCTTTGAGGTCGAGGGAGATCGTATGCAATTTTTTTGTTGCTCAACCATGGGGGGGGGGGGGGGAGGGGGGGAGTGTTAATTAAAAAAACAAAAGATTTCATTTCACGTTTGGCAGGAGGTTTTTTCATAAACCGGGAGATTGCGGGAGATCATGGGCGGGCGGAAATCTCCCGATAGCCTCTACGACCTGGTGGGACGGCGCGAGAATGAGCGTGGTGGCGTGAGAATCCGTCCAATGCGAATGGGTTGACAGCCCTGTATACTTCTATTAGTATTCTATTACTTCTTTGTATTACAATTTACATTTTACTCGTCTGTCTACTATTACTACTACTACTTAGTAGGTGGGGGGGGGGGGGGGGGGTAGGTACATGTACCGTATTTGCCGGCGATAAGGCCGCAGCGCCGTATAGGCCGCACCCCTGATTTTTGTCAAAGTCGGGATTCAATCTCTTACGTACAAATGTTGATTTGACTAAAATCATCGCCTTAAACCGCTTGGCCATCACGCACTAATGATAGCTTATGTAGTTTTGTGTGATGTATACATTGCGCCTCTCTCTTGTGTACTATTGAAATGGATTCAAAATAGCGACTTCGCGTGCTGGATACTTCGCGGCAGCTACGTTAAACGGGCGCTTCTTTTACTTTTGCAATGCATCGGCACGAACTTAGATCTATCGGCAGGTGTTGTTTTTGTCTCGCCTTGTCTCGCCTTGTCTCGCCTGCGTAGCAAAAAGCGAGACATAGGCGCCGCTTTTCCGGTGACGGCGACGGCGACGGCGACGGCGTCAACATCAAAAACTTAACCTAAGGTTAAGTTTTTGAATTTTTGATATAATTTTTAAAGTATAGGGTCTTAGTCAATGAAACTTGGACTATTGGGTAATCAAGTATCCCCAATCATGTGAGTAGAATTTCAGATCACAAAGTCAAGGTCAAAGGTCATTTCAGGTCAACAGACTTGGACTATGTTGTAGCATCATCATCGAAAACTTAACCTAAGGTTAAGTTTTTGAATTTTTGATATAATTTTTAAAGTATAAGTTCTGAGTCAATGAAACTTGGACTATAGGGTAATCAAGTATCCCCAATCATGTGAGTAGAATTTCAGATCACAAAGTCAAGGTCAAAGGTCATTGCAGGGTCAACAGACTTGGACTATGTTGTGTCATCATCATCAAGATTTTTCAAAATGCTTCTTCTTCGTTATTTTTCAACCGATTTGATTCTGATTGTTTCATATGATAGGGCTAGGAGGGGGATTTAAAACTTCAACACAGAATCGTAAAATTCATTATCTATGCTAATTTATGCAAATTTATTTGAAATCACAAAAAATGCTTCTTCTCCTTCATTTCTCAACCGATTTTGATTTGGTTTGCTTTATCTGGTAGAGCTAACTTTGGTACACTAAACTTCTACACCGAAATTTGAAATTGTTCTCCATTAATTAATAATGGTAATTTATGCAAATTTATTCCAAAAATAACAAAAATTGCTTCTTCTCCCTCATTTCTTGACCGATTTTGATTTAGTTTGCCTTATCTGGTAGAGCTAAATTTGGAACACTAAACTTCTACACAGAATTTTGAGATTTTACTCCATTGATTAATTATGGTAATTTATGCAAATTTATTCCAAAAATAATTAAAAAATCACAAAAAATGCTTCTTCTCCTTCATATTTTGACCGATTTTGATTTGGTTTGCTTTATATCGTAGAGCTAACTTTGGTACACTAAACTTCTACACAGAATTTTGAAATTGTTCTCCATTAATTAATTATGGTAATTTATGCAAATTTATTCCAAAAATAACAAAAATTGCTTCTTCCTCATTTCTTGACCGATTTTGATTTGGTTTGCCTTCTCTGGTAGAGCTAAATTTGGAACACTAAAGTTCTACACAGAATTTTGAGATTTTGCTCCATTGATTATTTATGGTACTTTATGCAAATGAAATGAAATTATGTCCCTTCCAGTGCATCAAATTTTTATTTTTTGACCAGTTCAAAAGTGTACCACGATATTTGTTGTTGCGAGATGCGGATGAGCACTACGTCATTGACGTTCTGGTTTATCATATTGAATTGCGTTATGCAGGCGAGACCGCCGAGAGCGTTTCCCTTGTTGGAAGTTTATTTTCGTCTTCATGTCAACAATGCAAGATAAAATTGTCGGTAAGATGTGTGGAAATGTGTAGTTATTGTACCGTTCGTAGATCTAGTCCCATATGTGCAAATTCGTGCTGGTTTTGACTTACTTTTTTTGTTTTTTTAATTGTTTTTACTCTTTCTTCGCATAGGCCACACCCCGACTTTTATTATATTTTCTCTTCCAAAAATACTGCGGCCTTTACGCCGGCAAATACGGTATATACGATCAGGTAGAGCATTGCGTTAATTGGCGTGGGGGTCTAGGGATTAAATTGCGTCAGATGAGCATACAGGTGCCTGCCTTAGGGCCCTAGGTGGAATCTAGGGGGCAGATCCCCCGGAAGCTCGGGGGTTTTAGGCATTTTAGGCAATCACAATAAGATGAGCAAATTTTGACACCTTGTTATTTTGTGACCAAGGCAGGTCACTATTCTTTCTTTCTTTATGAATTTGCCATTTTCCAACATACGCATAAAAAAGTACAATTGAATAAACATTGAGGAAAAATCTCGGAAAATTACGTCATTTCAGCAACATTTGTAAATCACTGGTATAGAATTAGAAATAAACCATGTTTGAATTATATTAGGGGGGCATCTGTCACCCACCCTCTAACCCCCAGCCCCCTCCCCCATTAGTACGCCAGTGGCCCCCCCCCCCTCCCCGATCTACATTCAGGGCCCCATGGAAGACCACTACTTGCTGGTGAATGGGCTACCCTGTCAAAAGATCAGAAATAAATAAATAAATAAATTAAGGTCAGATGAGCATAATGATACCTTAATTGTGACATTGGCAGGTAATTGGCGTGGGGTCCACGGGGCAGAGCCCCCAGAAGCTCAGGGGTTTAAGGCATTTTATAACGGTCAGATAAGCATGCAGGGGCCCGCCATAGGGCCCCCGGTGGGGTCGAGGGGACCGGGGCCTCGGAAACTCAGGGGTTTTAGGCATTTAATTACGGTCAGATGAACATATTTTGATACCTTATTTGTGACACTGGTAGGACACTGATTGGCGTGAGGTCCAGGGGGGCGGAGACCCCAGAAGCTCAGGGGTTTTAACTTTTAAGCATTAAATAACCGTCAGATTAGCATCCAGGGGCCCGCCATAGGGCCCCCGGTGGGAGAGGGGACCAGGGCCTCGGAAGCTCAGGGGTTTTAGGCATTTAATCACGGTAAGATGAGCAAATTTTGATACGTTATTTGTGACACTGGCAGGTCACTAATTGGTGTGGGGTCCAGGGGGCAGAGCCCCCAGGAGCTCAGGGCTTTTAGGGATTAAATTGCGTCAGATGAGCATACAGGTGCCTGCCTTAGGGCCCTAGGTGGAATCTAGGGGGCAGATCCCTCGGAAGCTCGGGGTTTTAGGCATTTTAGGCAATCACAATAAGATGAGCAAATTTTGACACCTTGTTATTTTGTGACCAAGGCAGGTCACTATTCTTTCTTTCTTTATGAATTTGCCATTTTCCAACATACGCATAAAAAAGTACAATTGAATAAACATTGAGGAAAAATCTCTGAAAATTACGTCATTTCAGCAACATTTGTAAATCACTGGTATAGAATTAGAAATAAACCATGTTTGAATTATATTAGGGGGCATCTGTCACCCACCCTCCCCCCCCCAGCCCCCTCCCCCATTAGTACGCCAATGGCCCCCCCCTCCCCCCTCCCCCCCCCCGAGCTCCTCCTTTTTCCCCCTTTTCTTTTCTTCTTCCTCTTCTTTTCTTTCCCTTTCTCTCCTCTTTCCCCTTCTTTTCCTTCTCTCTCTCTTTCGGGGGGGGGGGGGGGAGGGGGGGGGGGGGGGGGGGAGTAAGGTCCGCTCAGCCCCCCCCCCCTGGATCCGCGCCTGGCTTGCATGCAATATATCTCTGCTTCTGATAGATTGTACTATAAATAACTTGAATAGTGTCTGTATAATGATAGTAAAGTCTCATCAGCTTTTAATATAGAAAGACTACCTATCTGTAGAGACCACATTTTGTTGGTTCCCTTTGACATGATGTTTTGACTTTAAACATGTGTTAAAGTACATTGTAAGTATATGTAAAGGTCACCTGCCTACAAAGACCACTTTTGTGTCCCCCTAATGCAGTCTTTGTATAGCATGCAAGGCACTAAATGTGCTCCAAATATACTCTGGCTCAAGCTAGGTTCCTGTTTATGTTATACGATCTCAGCATTCAAGTAATTCCTTCTGGTAGAGAGTGGAAAATGTTGTTTAATGTATTTCCAAAGACAATATAGTGCTGTGCTAGGGCTTGAACCGATGAGCTACACATCTTCAATTGAGTGTTTGAAAACCATTTGACAACAGCACCTTCACAAACCAGTAGACTATGACATTTCTACTATGACTATGAATGAAGTTAAGTGATTGAATAATCTGTACTACATGTAGAATAAAATACAACATAGATTACATTCAGCTTCAATGCAATCTGCAAAAAAAAAAAAAAAATCTTATGTACGATGTAAGGCTGTGCATAAACGTATAATGAGGTACTCAAATACACTCCCAGGCTTACAGGCGAATACTCGAATAATCGAACGCCATGTTTTTTTGCCACCACCATAATACGGGAGAAGTATTCCAAAGTCCATCTCTGAAAACTCAAGCGATTTTACTTTGAGTTGCAGTTGAAGGCGCCGATCTAATAATAATAATAATAATAGTAAACATGCTGTTTTATAAACCAAAGATGACAGAATAATCCATTTTCCTCCGAGTCCAAACAGAAATCCGGACATTTGGTCCCAGTTTCTGAATGGTGAGTTGACAGTGATTAAACTGAGAAACATTTTTACCAGCGATACCATTCCGGTGCTGCCTCCTGGGCATGGGTGAGCGTCGGTCTGGACAGTGCCAGGCGCTGGCAAAAAAAAAAATGGCGGCCGAGTACTCGAGTAACTCGAGTATTCGACTGCTCGTCGCAGCCTTAGTACGATGCTTGGATAATTGAAGTTTGATAATTGCTTTTTGAAATCAGCATTTCATATCATACATTGCATGTAAAAAATATCGGTGTTTCTGTTTTTACCTCCAAAATATGATTTGACTGAGAATTTTATCTTCAAAATGCCTCGCATATATGTATTGTTTTCTGTGAATCTGCATGATTATTTTGGTCAATCTACTATTTTAATAAATTTCTTTTACACGTTTGTTTTCCTCCAAATTTAGAATTTTCCTGCGTGAGACGATCAATGGCTGACAAAAGAGGCCTACAGCACCCCCAAGGGCTGGCCTGTCCTCTTTGTCTTGATACCTTCAAGAACCCTACCCTGCTTCTATGTGGACATACGTTCTGTAAAGTCTGTCTGGAGGGTTACGATCAGCAACGGAATGGCGTTGATCACATGGAGTGCCCTGTGTGCAGAAAACGCACCAAGCTTAAGGAGAATAGGGTTGCTGGACTACCACCCAACTTTTCACTGAAGGGGCTTCAGGATGAACTTCACATAGATGAACAGACATCACAAAATCTGTGTCCACTACACAAGGCTGAATACAGGAACATATTTTGTGAAGTTTGTGAGAATTTCATTTGCATTACTTGCTTCATCAAAAACCATCAAGGGCACACGATCATAAAGAAAGCGGACTTGAAAGAGGAGTTAAGAAAGAAGAAAATAGGTCTCATTCAGGAGAGTAAGGCAAGGAAAAGCCAAATTGAAGAGATTTTACAAGATGCAGAACAACAAAGGAAAGAGATTTGTTGCCACCTTAGCAAAATGGAGAGGGAAATTAGGGATGCTTACGATAAAAAAGTCACCACTCTCCAAGAAAATGAGAGGAAATTAATAGAAAAAGTGCACAGTATTCAAAGCGACTCAGACAAGCAATTGAATAGCTGTATTTCTCATCATATTGAGTTGATAGATAACATAAGCATCTCAGTTGCAATATTAGAATCTAACGAATCGGAGCGTTTACAAGATCATGTTCTGATAGAAGATCATTTGCACTGCATTTCTCTTGAAAACTCACTTAAGAAAGTCAACAAACCCAATGGTGGGCAGTCCATGGCACAGGTGCAAGCAGCAAAGAACTCCAAGTTTCATTGCGCCAAAAGGAAACTACTTGATGTAGGTCACATTGAGCCTGGAGGAAGGGCAACAACAATTAACAATCAACAAGCAAAGGCAACAACAAGTAGCAGTCAACAAGCAAAGGCAACAACAAGTAGCAGTCAACATGTGAAGGCGACAACAAGTAGCAGTCAACAAGCGAAGGCAGCAACAAGTAGCAGTCAACATGCGAAGGCAACAACAAGTAGCAGTCAACAAGCGAAGGCAACAACAAGTAGCAGTCAACATGCGAAGGCAACAACAAGTAGCAGTCAACAAGCGAAGGCAACAACAAGTAACAGTCAACAAGCGAAGGCAACAACAGGTAGCAGCCAACAAGCGAAGGCAACAACAAGTAACAGTCAACAAGCCAAGGCAACAACAAGTAACAGTCAACAAGCCAAGGCAACAACAAGTAGCAGTCAACAAGCGAGGGCAACAACAAGTAGCAGTCAACAAGCGAAGGCAACAACAAGTAGCAGTCAACAAGCGAAGGCAACAACAAGTAGCAGTCAACAAGCCAAGGCAACAACAAGTAACAGTCAACAAGCCAAGGCAACAACAAGTAGCAGTCAACAAGCGAAGGCAACAACAAGTAGCAGTCAACAAGCAGAGGCAACTGCTCCTGTGGCTGTGCATACCCTAGGTCACAACGGTCAGGGAGGAAAGGCATCAACAAGTAACAGTCAGCATCTGATGACGACTGCTCGGGTGAATATGAACACTGATGAGATGCAACCAAGTACTAGTGGTAATGTCGGAGCTATTCCAGCAATGGTTAAGACTAATTCACTGACTATTGTGAAGGAAGCTGAATTGCCTGGTATATTTGGGATGGCAGCCATATCTCAGGATTCTGTGGTGCTAGGGTATGGTCAAAATGGTGCTGAGTGTTCCTCTTTGTCAGGTGAGAGTGCATCACATCTGGATGTAGGGGTAGTATATGACATTGCATGCCTTACTCATGGTAGATCAGTAGTATCGGATACTGATGGGATATGCCGTATCTACGATGCACAAGGTATACAAGGTATTCAATATCAGTGCAAGCAAGGCTTTGACCACTACTACCAGACTTATCTTAAGTTATGTAGTGACCAACATGATAATATCTATGCTGTCAACGGCACTCGAAAGATCTACATCTTCAGTGGTAACAATCCTTACCCACAGACCATCATCCCAACTGGCAAAGTCAAGTCTAAACAGATCTGTGTAACCAAGACGGGTGTTATTATCCTCTGCGGTAGTGTTGAACGCAAGGCGATACATACACTTAGGTCAGTTACTGTGTATGATAGAGAAGGACGTATGGGTAGCTCTATCAAATCCAACAACATGATGATAGAACACTTGTATGCTGCAGTAGATAGTCGAGATAGAGTGTTAGTGGCTAGGATGAAGGATAGGAGTGATGTGCTGAGATTGACCAGATATACTCTCCAAGGAACGACACTCACCAAGGAGGTGACGTTCAAACAACTCAGACTCCCACATAGCTTCGCTTCTTGTTTGTGTTATATGGTTAGTCTCTCTCCTAGCATGATTGCCTTTTCTACCGGCAAGCATCTGTATTTCATAGAACTTGGTCTGTAGCTCTTATTTCTTACTCTTTCAAATTCTTGCAGTTTCATCTCTTCTATTGTGGTTTCATTCTTACACATGAGAGTGGAGAAAGTCAGTTGTATTTGGCAGTCAGGTTTAATCAACAAGTATGTACATTCAACTCACATCGAAAGTATTTTCCTTGATACACTCTAAGAAGGCTATCAACCAAGTTCTTTGATCATATGATGAGCTCGTAAGATCATTATGAGTATTAACTTTCATACAAGTAAATTATGATATCACTAAAACCCTGTGACATAAACAAATCAACTGGTATATATCACCATAAGGAGGAAGAGTGTTTTTAGAGGGTTCATAAGGCTAATCATGGTTGGGAATATCGATATTGAAAATTGGACGTGGTATAGAATTTAAAAAAAAATTGTTGAATGTACAGTGTACATGCAGAGGCAAATGCTGTCGTAAATCGTAATCATCTTTTCCCCCTGCCAAATAGGAAGTGTCTTTGAATAGCAATTATTGAATTATACATGTACCGTAAATCTACGTGTATAAGACGCACCAGTGTACCGTAAATCTCTGTGTATAAGATGCACCCCTATTTTTTTTTGGGAAAAGAAAAAACGTTCAAAAATGCACATGGGAAGGACCTTTTTTTTACTGCGAGGTGCAGTTGAAGACGTCGATTTGTTCTTGTGAACTCGTCACAAATAATAGTAACAATGTCATTTTTTAAACTAAAGATGACAGACAAATTTTCCTCCAAGTCCAAACAGAAATCTGGCCATACAGGTAGTGTTGTTGTAGTTGATCCTTCAGTTCGTTGCTGTGCCGTCACTATAACCCAGGTGACAAATAGTGAGAGTACATTACTGTTGAAATTTTGTAACCTGGATTACAGATTATATAATCTAGTATACCTAGTTTTACTGTGTCACTTCAAATAACTTTCTACAGTATCTTACTGTGACTGTATTGGTGGAGTGCTGAGTCAACACACCTTGAGCTGGGAGACATTGCCAGGCACAGTGCAGGTGGAGGGGGCATAAATTGACACTTAAATTTATTATTATTTTTTTGTTTTTTTGTACCCATACGCACCCCTGACTTTCAATTTTTTCGGCGGGAAAAAAGTGTGTCTTATACATGGAGACTTATGGGGTATGTCATTGTAGAATGTAGAAGAAGCAATTGCTTAAAGGTAAAGACCAGTTATGGTCATGCGATTGCATTGTGAAAGAAACGCTGTGGAATCGATCAGAAAAGGTTGAAAATTTGGCCCATTCTTTGTAAAGTTACAATTAGCACTATACACAGAAAGATGCATATGGGACTACCCTATATCTCTCACAGTCCATGAGAGAAACAAATTTACCAAATATATGAATTAGTAGGCGGTTTCCCGGCAAATTTGTTATCATGTATTAGTCAAAACATATTCTTTCACATGATTGGTAATGAGAGCTTCCATTTCATTTTTTGAAATTGGGGCGTTTCCAATACAGGGGGCCGTTTCTCGAAACCAACTCCATGACAGTCATATCTTTGTCGGCGACCTACGGAGATGTCATGAAGTGGATAAACCGTTTCACAAAGCCATGACAGACATGATAGACATGATATTGATATATCGCGATACTAGCAGCTCAAGAACATAGTCTTTGTCATGATCTATTTGATTTATCAAGAATAACCCAAAACAAGTTTTGGGGCTAAAATTGTTCCAAAAAAAAAATATAAATATAAATTCTCCTAAAATAAATAAGAAATAGTGTCATTATCAAATGTAGATCATCAGACGATTTGCATATTTCTGTAAAGATTCTTAAATTGAAGAAAAACCGGTGAGTGTTTTTTTTTTGACAGTCGAATGAAAAGTTAGTTGAAGGATATCGTAATGTGATAGTTTATCAATACGTACTTTTTTGTTTATTGTGACGAGGAATTTTAGGCAAAATACCTTTTCTCAGCCAGTTTTTATTCTAGAGTCTCATAAATACTCGTTATATAATTGATTTGATATTGAAAATATAATTTGGAAAGAGTAATTAGAGAGGGAATAATAATGCACATAGGCCACAAAGGTATGACGGTATCCTAAGAATAGACTATGGATCGACTATGGAAAACGGTGTGTAACATTCTTATCTCTCTTATTTATATGTTATAGTTTAATGATTTGTGATTTAATGTTTATATTCAGCTTTTTAAAATTTCTGTATAATTTGTATTATCACTTTTTTACATTTGCATTTCGCATCCCAGAGAATTACGTACCGAACTCGTCTATATTTTTCTCAAAATGATAGTGAAACCAACCGTACATTTTGCGGCCCATGGAATAGCAATAAACTGACTTGTGGTGGCGCTTTACAGCAATTAAAAAGATACGACGGGTTCGGAGCAGTGACAACTCATTGTCGCGGAAGTTGTCGCTCATCTTGGCAAAGACGGCTTCGTGAAACACTTTGCTGACAAGTTGCGTGACAGTGGCGAGATGTCGTTGATCTTGTAGTTATGACGGTTTAGAGAAACGGTCCCCTGGTCTTTACCTTTAACAAATTATAAATAGCTCATTTAATTTGTTGTCTTCCACACTGTTTTACTTTTTTAAACAAAAAATATGGCGTTTAAAAGAATATACATAAATGTATATGTGTAATAAATCAAAGTGATCATTCTTTTTAGAAAAATAATTATGTTGAAACTTGTTTGTAAATTGATTCAGCCTTTTTAGACAAGATGCTTAAGAATAGTTAATTTTTCAATATATCAGATTTTTCTTAAGCATGTTACAGGTCAGAAATACATACATGTATATAATGCTAAAGGTTTGTAAATAGGAGTTTCATTGTGCAGTATTATGCTATCATGTCTTGTCTTATGGAAACCAGTAATCATTCTTCAGAGAGAAGTTGAGTCACAGGGTCATTCCATGTCAAATCACCCGAAAAATCTGAAAATCTTAACCCGACCATTTTTGATTTTGATGAAACTTAGTGTACTTGTTGAGTGTGATCTCACAGCACCAATTCCCAAATTTTAGGTCAATCGGGTGAGGGATTTGGGAGATGCGGCCCACCAAATTTGAGATTTTTGCAAAAATGGGGGTGGCGGGCCTACCTTTGAACCCTTGTATCTCGGGAACTAATGGGTCAATCTTCACAAAATATGTATTGTTGGAAAGGGTATTCAATAAGGATTCCAAGTCTGTCGCCATTTCGATGATTTGTACATGTTGGGGTATTTTGACCTCTTGACCTAAGATTTGACCTTGTGGATCACGTGACCTTGACAACATTTTTCAATTTCAATTTCATGAAAAATGTTGTCAAGGTCACGTGATCTACAAGGTCAGTTTCAAGGTCAAATCTTAGGTCAAGAGGTCAAAGTACCCCAACATGTACGAATCTTCAAAATGGCGGCAGATTTGGAATCCTTATTGAATACCCTTTCCAATAATACACATTTTATGAAGATTGACCCATAATAGGTCCCGAGATACAAGGGTTCAAAGGTAGGCCCGCCACCCCCATTTTTGAAAAAATCTCAAAATTTGGTGAGCCGTATCTCCCAAACCCCTCACCCGATTGACCTAAAATTTGGGATTTGGTGCTGTGAGATCACACTTAACAAGTACACTAAGTTTCATCAGAATCAAAAATGGTCGGGTTAAAACCATTGGGTGATTTGACATGGAATGACCCCACAGGCAAAATTGATAATTGTATCCTGTGATTCCAAGTTCTTGTTTGTATGTTTAGAAACTACAGAATAGATTTAAGGAGTTCACTACCTTTTTATTGTATGTTTTTTATGAATGTCATGATTATGTCATATGTCTTATGCCTTAAGTGCCAAATCCAAGTCAAGTCAAGTCAAGTAATCTATGTTTAGTTAATAAGCCTAGTTAATGCAATACCATAACAATATTAATGTGTGCTCTAAATGAAATGAAATTGGTTACATTGTTTATCCTTTTTTTTAATGTATAATGTATGTTTTATTGTAATGCACCTTTTATTTTTTATTTTTAAACATATAAATTAGTAAGTGTAACAACAACAAAAAAAGATAAAAAGAAAGAAGAGAGAATAAAGCAGGAATGCTATAAAAGAGGATGAATGCAAGGAAATTCAGAAAGAAAAATATAATTTCATTTTTTTACACGAGTTTCTCTGATAGATTGGTGTTATATTTTACAGGACAAAGTATTTAATATAAACAATTCTGTTTACCTACCTATTACTAGTAGATAGTAAAATTCGATCAAATGTATCATCTCTATATATGATCTTTTGTAATGAATAGGATGTCAGACCTACAGTTTGATCATGTTTATAGTTTAAAGTTGAGGTGGTATAGCACTATGATAATGTTTCTTCTTTGTTACCTGTGTCTAATCATTTTGAAAAGTTTTTTAAGTATGATGCTTAAAGTTCCATTAAATGTTGGGATCTACAATTGAAGCAGTACATTAAATACTGGAACACTTACCAAATGATGATACTGTTAAACTTATCAGAATAAAACATGTTAATAATATTTATACAAATGTATCGAGTTGGGAATATTATTCTATAATTGCTGACTTGATGGTGATTTTTTTAGATGATATTGATGACAACAAATGGTAATTAGAGAGACTGATAATTATTGTTAGCATTGACAGGAATAACAAAAACTGTATAGTGTATTCCCTTTAATCTTTTACTTCAAGAAAAGATACAAAAGCTATCATTTAGAATATTAAATACCCCCCTATGGTTATCATCAATGAACAATTTTTTTTTCTTTTCTGGGGGTATGATGATTACATTTTAATCAGACTTTTGAGTTGCCTTTTTTATTTCAAATTTGTCTGAGAGGCAGAGAATGTGCCTTTGGGGCTAAATATATTAAAGGCCAACCAAATCAAGGCAATATGCCTCCTAATCCCCCTCCAACCCGATCTGGCTATGAGCCCGGGGGGGGGGGGGGGATTCACATATAACGACATCCGGGGTGTGCCGCTCTATTAGGTCACTTTTCACAAAAGATCCCTAAACATGGGTCCCATTTTTAACAAACATACCATTACAAAATGGGTCCGTTTTTTTATATAATTGTGCAACATTTTCGACAAATTGTGAAAAATAGGTCTCTTTTCGAGAAAATGGCCCAAAATGCCCCCTTATAATGGGTAGGGTTTTTCGAGGCTTTTCAAACCAAATCAGAGTATCCCCCCCCCCCCCCTTACCGGCGGCTATGAGGCAGTATATAAATTATAAATTATTTATATGCAAGACATAATAACGTCAACTTCATGAAAACAAAATAGACTAGAAATGCAATCGTGTCACAACGATGTGCGTGCAATGACGCCATGTTTCTACGTGCCAAACGAAAGAGCTTCTCTCGGACTATCCAGAGCAATTTGTACGAAGTCTGTAGCTTCTGTGATATTGGAGATAGGTAGGGCGAAAGAAAGGCCTCAACAGTGACCTTGATGGGATGGTAGTGACTATGCCTACGAAGTTTGAAAGAAATTGGGATAGGGGAAAGAACCTAGAAAGGGCTCGCAAGCACTGCGTGTAAAAACCAATGGGATTTGGTGCATGTTCGTCATTGCAATCAAAATCGTTCTGGGGGCCAAAAGCGTGAACCCGATATGCCCCATAGACAATGCGTGTAATGCATGGGCGGAAAACTGTATTATGACCGGAGTTAAATTGTTTTTTCTCTCTCTCTTTATGTCTCTTTATGGACCGTATTTGGTATCATTAGAAAAAGGATTTCATGGTTGTTATTGTTAAAGGTATAACAAAGTTTTGGGAAATTTTGAAAAATGGGTGGATAGTGATTCTTTACAATTTTGATATATTTGGATGCCCCTGTGGATGTATTAAAAATACCAGAAATTTTAGCCCCTAAAACACTTCTGCTTTCGAGAAAAATTGAATATAAAGATTTACCGGTGCTCCCGGTAAATTTTGATAAATTTCAAATAGCTCCTACGGCCGTACAATGGTAGCTGCGACCATGAAAATCTCAGAGTATGTAGTTGTGGTATATAATTTCCGAACGACAATAGCTAATTCGGTTGATTTTAGTCAATAAGCATTGTTTTATAGCTTAATTAATATCTTGACCTTGAGAGGGAGCTATTCAACATAAAATGTTTATTATTTACAATTTTATAACTTTAGAGTCGATTTCGACCGCGACAACGATCACTGAATATTGTAGGATCGTACATGCTTCCAATATATTCATTTGAACCAAATTCATGAACCCATACCAAAACTTTGTATTACCTTTAACAACTCTCTTTTTTTCTATGATAATCCTATCGAAACACGTGATGTAAAATAGATTTATAGGACAAAATGGCGTCTTAAATGGCCCCATTGACCAATTTCAAAAATCCGGCCACGAAGTGCCCTGCGTATTGCAACTCGGCATGTCACTCCTGCAGATTTTTTAGGAAAAAGAAGGACGTTTAAGGGGCGAAAAGCAGTCTGAAAAAATGACGCCAAAACCGATACGTGTTAGATTCGGGCGGAAACTCGGCGGAATTCGTGTAGTGACCTTTGTTTAAATGCGATTTATTCACAATTTTCTGTGTGAACATATACTATACTTGGTATCATTCGAAAGGGCACGTTATTGCGGTCAGTTTGACACCATTGTTATCTTCGCGCAATGTATTGCACGCATTAAACGCGCTTTTACGTAATGCATAGTAAATTCATCATTTCTGGCGATAACTTTGCGCTGTCACGTTCGAATTTTATCAAACTTGGCAGACAGTTGTCACGTATATGGATATATTATGTCTGCCAAGTTTCATTGATTTCAATTTAGAGCAAGTTGAAGTTATTTCTAAATTTTGTTGAAAATGGCGAATTTGGAGGGCATTTTTCGCAAAGTCGGTCAGTGTTGAGGTATATAATTTTGTGTATGGCTGGAAAGGGCATAATATGTTCAAGTATCTAAATCCAAAAAAAGGTACGGGTCTGCCAAGCCATGATGGAGATACGGCCACAGAAAGAAAGCCAGTTCCCAGAACTTTAGCCATTGGAGCGTAGAAATTGGCATGGCTATGTGCAATTATGAGATAAAGATACTGTGAGATTTAATTACAAAACGGAATTTATATGAGAAAGTTATGGCAGTTTTAGATTATTTAGGGGTCAATTTTTCAAGAATTTGAGAGATTGTTGACGGAGTCGGTTTCAGATTTGAATTTTGAGTATGAAGATGGCATTTTGAAGGGCAGGTTATACGTCGCGGATTAAAGAACATCTCTTAGACTATCTAGAGAAATTTGTTAGAAGTTTGTAGGATCTAGGATAGTGGAGATAGGAAGGAAGATAGAAAGGCCTTAAAATGGACCAGAAAAGAACAAAATGGCGCCTGCACGTTTACGCATGAGGGATTTCAGAAAACAAAAAAGTAGGTGACCTGGATGAGATGCTAGAGATGATGCCTACGAAATTTGAAAGGAAATGGACACGATGAAGGCACCTAACTAGGAATAACAAGCACTATGTGCAAAACGAATGTGATTTCCGGACGATAAGGATATTAATGGGGCAGAATGTAAACGAAAACAAGGCAATGACGAAGGTCGTCATTGCAAAAAAAACGCAATGATATTTTGATGAGGAAATAACATTTAAAGGCACACGTCATTTAACATAAGAAAAAGAGGATCATGGGGGACCAACAGGCACCGATTTGGGAAGTTTTCTATATAGAGGGAGCAAGTATAGCTACAAGTAGGACAGTACTGTCCTACTTGTAGCTACTTGCTCCCTCTATATAGAATTGAACTTCCCAAATCGGTGCCTGTTGGTCCCCCATGATCCTCTTTTTCTTATGTTAAATGAGAGCTGAGTTAATGAGATAGCCACCTGTTACAGTGACCTCGATGGCTCGCTGTGTGGTCTAATCCCTTCTAGCTGCAGTATAGTAACGCCTACCTTTAAGAGATAGTAAAGCGTCTTTTTCATCGCTCGCAAAATCTAGAAACGGGATAGTTTATTTCAGGCTGCAAGGTTCATAAATATTCCCATGATATTATGATAATTATGACCATATTCGGGCACCTCGCTGCCCTTATATCGTCATGATTTGGGCAGCATGGTGCTCGAATATAGCCTTATTTATTGTATTTTTAAAATCTAAATGAAAGCGCCCTTTATCTATTCGTTCGCTTCACTTCTCACAAAATTGATAAATCAGGATGCTTCCCGGCAATGAGATGACCCCATATATATAGTTTAACATTTCATTTCGTGTCTAAAGATAACACTTTCAGTGGCGGATCAAGGAATTTCTTACCGGGGGGGGGGGGGGGGGGGGGCACAAAATCGCATGGGGTGAAATATATGAAAAAAGATGGAGCGAGGGAGCGACCAAGCGGGGGTGGGTCTGGGAGGGGGTTGGAACCCCCTCCCTGAGTAGGAAGCTTTTTTGCAATTTTAGAACCACAGGTGCATTTTCAGGCACTTCCTGGAGTAAGATGAAGTAAAATTGCTTTTTCCTACCCCCTCAAAGAGTAGGGATCCAGGGGCGGATGATGGGATCTGGCTTTTTGCTAAGGGGGGGTTGACCCAATGACGACACGGAGCATCGTCCACGAGCCGCGAAGCGGCGAGGCGATTTTTGTTGTTGCTATTTTGAACCCCCGTAAGTGATGTTTTCCTGGCATCGATCTACTGACACAATGGAGACCTTAAAAAGCAGTGCATGATAATTATGTCTTTTAAAATCGAGTAACAGTTTGAGAGGGGTTCGACCCATGACGATGCAGCTAGCATCGTCCACGTAGGCCTACGAGTCGCGAAGTCCGAGCCGCGTACGTAGCGGCGAGGCGATTTTTGGGGGGCTATTTTGAAATCCCGTAAGTGATATTTTCCTGGCATCTACTAACACAATGGAGACCATAAACAGCATTTCATGATAACGTCTTTTTAAATCAAGTAACGGTTTGAGAGGGGTTCGACCCAATGACGATGCGGAGCATCGTCCACAAGCCTCAAAGTCCGAGCCGCGTAGCGGCGAGGCGATTTTTGTTGTTGCTATTTTGAACCCCCGTAAGTGATGTTTTCCTTGCATCTACTAACACAATGGAGACCATAAAAAGCAGTGCACGATAACCTTATTAAATCAACAGTTTAAGGGGGGTTTGACCTTTGACCCGATGACGATACGGATGGAAAAAGTGCTTGCGAAACTTCGCGGCCACAGGGATGACAGAAAACAATGAAACCAGCAACTGTGGCAGGATTAATGGCGGGTACAATCTGCATGCTGAAAGAGCACTTAGAATAGGTATATCGGAAAATTAATTCAAGACTAAGTTATAAGTTAGAAGTTATAAAGGAGATAAAATCTTTGGTATTAGTCATGTCCGACTTAAAATTACATGCCCCCGCCCCTTACCCGGTAAAAAAAAACACCTTCTTATAATCCCCCTTTCTTTCTTTTCCTTTCTCATTATTCTCCTTTTCCCCCATTTCTCTCCTCCGTCTTTCCGCCTTTCTTCTTTTTCCGCCTTTTCTCTCCTCTCTCTTTCCCTTTCCCCTCCTTTTTCTCCTCTCCCCTTTTCTTTCCTCCCTCTTTTCTTCTCTCTCTCTTCCCTTTTTTGTTTTTTTCCTCTCCTTTTTCTTTCCCCCTCCTTTTTCTCCTTTTCTTTTTTTTTGGCCTGGGGGGGGGGGGGGCACGTGCCCCCTGTGCCCCCCCCCCTGCATCCGCCACTGACCTTTGCCGTAAGTGCAACATTTTGCTCGCTCGCTCGCTACCCTCCCTCGCTAGTATATTTTGGTGCAACAGGCTCTCGCGGTCCTCAACTGAAAAGCGTGCCCGTATACGTCTATCCCAGATAGCAAAATGTTGTGGGGCCCATCTGGGTTTTATCTGGTTACAACTGGGCTGGCCCACTTGGCCCAGATGGGCCAGCCCATCTATTGCCCACTTGGCCCATTTAGCCCATTTGGGTCCCAGATGGGCCCCATGTGGGGCCCAGCAATCTGCACCTGGGTTATAGAAGGGCCCCAGATGGGCGGCCCAGTTTGGACCCACTTGGCCCAGATGGGCCCACGTGGAACCCAGATGGGCCCCACAATTGGCCCATCAATATACACAAGGGTTACCTATTGGGCACCAGATGGGCCATGTGGGTTATATGTGGGACCTACCACATTCTATATATGGGTCAAGTGGGTTCTATATGGGCCCCATATGGGCTATAAGCGGGTTTTTATATGGGATCCATATGGGCCAAGTGGGTTTGATATGGTATGGGCCAAGTGGGTTTGATATGGTCCCATATGGGCCAATGTGGTTCTAAATGGGCTTCATTGTTTAAATGGGTTCTATTTTTACCCAGTTGAATTCATTTATCCCATTTCAATTTCCAGGGTTACCAGTTGGGTTTAACTGGACCAGTCGTACCATTTGGCACAACTTTCAACCAGTTGATAGATCCAATTAGCAGACTTAATTAGTAATTTATGTAGCACTTGTACTAATTAATTTTGCCAATGGCAACAACACATCGTCTAAAATTTCCAATGTAAAGGCATTGGTATTAAGAAGACTTGGTTATTTTGCGGTGATGAGACATTTCCATATACTTGTATTTTATTGAATGTGTTTTAGGTCATAGTTAGTGTTTTTCCTAATTCATGTTTAATTAAATGTAATGTATACAAAGTAGTGAAATGTCCTAATAATTAGCAATTTACATTTAATAGTATTTTCGAAATGAATTGCTTATAACTAAATCATCAGCAATTAGGAAATATCCTGTAAATTCAGATAAATTGTAAAAAAACATAGATATGCACGCACCCCATATTCATTATGCAAATTCTGGGTATATTTTGTGGGTTTTGGGTGGGAAGGCCCATCTGGTATACATCTGGTTTTCAGCTGGGCGAAGACAATGTTCGACTTGCGATTTTCACCACCAAAAACCCACATGGGGCCCACAAGGGGCACATATGTGTTGGTACTTGTGGGTTTTTGGTGGGAAGGCCCATCTGGTATACATCTGGTTTTTAGCTGGGCCCAGCCGATGTTCGACGTGCGATTTTCACCACCAAAAACCCACATGGGGCCCACATGGGGCACATATGTGTTGGTACTTGTGGGTTCTTGGTGGGAAGGCCCATCTGGTATACACCTGGTTTTTAGCTGGGCCCAGCCGATGTTCGACGTGCGATTTTCACCACCAAAAACCCACATGGGGCCCACATGGGGCACATATGTGTTGGTACTTGTGGGTTCTTGGTGGGAAGGCCTATCTGGTATACAACTGGTTTTTAGCTGGGCCTAGCCGGTGTTCGACGTGCGATTTTCACCACCAAAAACCCACATGGGGCCCACATGGGGCCCATATGTGTCGGTAGTTGTGGGTTATGGGTGGGAAGGCCCATCTGGTATACACCTGGTTTTTAGCTGGGCCCAGCCAATGCTCGACGTGCGATTTTCACCACCAAAAACCCACATGGGGCCCACATGTGTGGGTTCTGGGTGGGAAGGCCCATCTGGTTTTTGTATGGGCCACGTGGGCTTTAGCCATCCCATACAAAACCCAGATGGGCCCCAGATATTTTGCTATCTGGGATGACTGTGTGAGAGGGGAGTAAAACAAACACATCCTCTTAGATGAATTTTGGATAGAAGTAGACTGATGCGAAAAAAGGGTTCTGTGACCAAAAAAGCCGGTTGGAAAGGCTGATCTATATAGAAGCCCGACTCAAGACTGCAAGTGCACGGTACCCTCAATAGGGACTTTCAGATTTGCATGGACTGATACGTGTGACGTCCATTCAAGGCAGTGCATTAAAAGGACGTCGACCGTAGCAATCCCCATTTATTGTCTTCTTCTTCTTCTTCTGTACATGTCGACAGACTTGTTAGTCCATATAAAGACACGGAAACGAAGCACGTGGTCATGGAATAGAGCAATCTTTTAGGAATTGTAGCGCATGGGACCTAAAGGATTCAATTGATCCTGTGTTGATAACGCTATCAGGTAACTTATTCCAGTCCTTGCACGTACGAGGAAAATAGGAGAACTTGAAGAAGTCTGTCCTGCAGTACGTCTGTTTCAAATGATGGCTATTGCTGGTTGAGGAACGACGGGATCTAGTAACAGCAAGAGGTGTTAGGGTCTTCGGGATGGCAGATTGTCCGCTCTGGATCTGTTTCATGAGGGCAAGTCTTGCAACTTCTCGCCGATGTTCCAGTGAGTCCCAATTCAGATCCTTCAACATGTCCGTGACACTAGCACGTTGGTTGTAGTTGTTGTTGACAAATCTTGCAGCACGACGTTGGACCATTTCCAGCTGCTTGATGTACTTGGTTTCATAGGGGTCGTAGACACTAGCTGCATATTCTAAATGAGGTCTTACTAGCGCAAGATAAGCAGTGCTCTTGATGGTTCTCGAACAACCTCTAAGATTACGCCTTAACATTCCGAGAACCCTGCTAGCCTTCTTGGTAATGTGAGCATACTGGAAATCCCACTTGTATTTGTGGGTTAGGAAGACTCCAAGGTATTGGTGATGTTGAACTGGATCCAGGATTTGGGCATGAAGAGTATATTGGAAACTCAACTTCTTCCTCTTGTTGGTCATATTCATGACGAAGCATTTCTTGGCATTAAATTTCATCTGCCACTCGTTCCCCCATTTTTCAAGTTGATGAATGTCCCTCTGTAGGTTCTCACAATCGGATAGGTTTTTAACAACCTTGTATAAAATACAATCATCAGCAAATAGACGTATTTCAGACTGTAGATTTTCGGTGATGTCATTTATGTAGAGTAAGAACAGCAAGGGACCGAGGACTGTCCCCTGTGGTACGCCTGACTTCACGTCGTGCCAATCGGAGCTTGTACCATTAATGACGACTCTCTGTCTTCGTTTAGTGAGGAAGTTGATAATCCAGTTAAGTAATTTCCCACGAATTCCATACATATGTAGTTTGGCCGCCAGCCTTTCATGAGGAACAGTGTCGAATGCTTTAGAGAAGTCGAAGATTGCTATGTCCACCTGGTGACCAGAGTCGATTGCCTTAGCCCAATCATGGGAGGCAAGTATCAACTGGGAGGTGCAAGAATGATGCTTTCTGAAGCCATGTTGCTTGGGAGTAAGGATGTTGTGACGTTCCAAATGCCGACTTATATGAGAATGGACTATATGCTCAAGAAGTTTACTGCATGTCGCTGTCAAGGATATCGGTCTATAATTTGATGGTAGGGCTTTATCACCTTTCTTGAACAGCGCGGTGATATTGGCTAAAAGCCAATCCTCAGGTAGATCTCCACTGTCTAAGGATTGTTGAAATACGTCGCGCAGTACTGGTGCTATTTCATTTGCAGTTTCCTTTAGCATCCTGGGACATATTCCATCAGGACCAGTAGCTTTGTTAATGTTTACCGTCTTAAGCAACTTCAGAACCCCTTCTACCGTAACGTTGACATCTTCTACAGTTGGCAAGTTGGTAGGAGTGAAAGGTATCTGGTCCAGGTTTTCCTGCGTAAACACCGACTTAAAGTGGTCAGCTAGAGATAGCGCCTTGTCCTTGTCAGAGACGAAATGGACTCCTTGGTGTCTGAGTGTCGGTATACCCTGATTCTCCATACTCTTACTTCTGATGTATTTCCATAAACCCCGAGGATTTTCACGCAGATTTTCCACAATGTTCTGTACAAAATGACGATGTTCTTTCCTAAGTTCCCTTTTTACAGCTTTCCTAGCCTCCTTAAATTGTTCCCAATGGGCAGTATCGCCTGACCGTTTTGCCTTTTTATGGATACGATTCCTAACTCTAATGAGACGTTTGATCTTGGTATTGATCCATGGTATTGTGTCACGGGTTGACGACATCTTTGATGGAACAAATGACTCCTTCAAGTCTTCAAGACTTTTCTTTAACTTAGTCCAATTTTCATTGACGGATCTTGATTCAGGTTCACTACTAAAATACTCCTGTGAAAATCTGGTGATCCCATCGCGCACTCTTCCGAAGTCAGCTTTGCCGTAGCAGTAGATCTTGCGACGAGGCTTAGGCAGCTGCTTTGGTCTGGTTTTGATAGAACATACAACCACATCATGGTCGCTCATTCCAGTATGAACCTCGATTCCTTGAATGCTACTCGGGATCGAAGAGAACAGCAGATCCAGAATATTGGCGGTTGACTCAGTTGTGCGCGTGGGTTCAAGCACATGTTGTGTTAAGAAATGTTTATTGGCAATATCTAGCAGATGCATTTCACTTGAGTTTGCCGTTTGTATACCATCACCCCAATTGATGGATTTTGCATTAAAGTCTCCAGTCAGAACTACATGTGGTATGCTTGTAGTCTCCTGAGGAATTTTATCCAAAGATTCTTCGAGGTCCTTCCAGTCTCCTACTCGGCTGTCAGGAACACGGTAATAACATCCCACAAGAAATGTTTTACCTGATGTCAATAGAATCTGGGTCCATATTATTTCAGTCTCTGTATCCAGATCAGGACGAGGTAAGCTAGCTAGACTATCCTTAACCGCGATAGCTACTCCACCACCAGAGCAATTCCTATCTTTCCTATAAACGATAAAGTTACTAGGAAATAACTCAGAGGAAGATATGGAATCATCAATATGCGTTTCCGTGACACAGATAATGTCCGGCTGATGTTCCTTGATAATGGCATGGAATTCTGGAACTTTCCCTTTAAGGCTCCTTGCATTTAGACTGATGCACTTTAATTTATGGTCCAGTTTACATTTACTCCTACTTTTCTTGGTGGATGGTTGATTTTTTCGTCCACCAAGCGATTTCTCAGCAGGTTTACTACCACCTGTACTGCCAGATCTCCTCACAGGTGACTGTAGATCAGATTCACTATCCTGTGATAAGTTAAATTCTCTTAAGGTTTGAAAAGAATTTTCGTCAGATAATTGTTGATTAGAGCCGAATAGCGAGTCACTAAAGTTCATAAACTCGCAACATGGGCAGCACCAAGTAAAAGATGATTGATTCAGGAAGGATTCATACTCGTCTTCAGAAACATTACTACAGTTTATGTGTGACCACTTACAGCATTTGTCACATTCTAAAGCCCAATCATCGTCAGTTACTTCCGCATTACACATAGAACATGGAAAAGCTGTAGCGGCTTGAGGCTGAGGCCCGTTTGGACCTGGCTGCATTTCAACATCACCACTCAGAATAATAACAGATTTTAGAGTCATAAATTGAGAATGAGAGGATTTATACGGTGTACTCTTCAGCAGATCAAACGATCTCTCAAAATACAAGCCCCTCTTCTTAAGCATTACATGTCTGATATTTCGAGTCACAGACAGTTGGGTAGCAAAGTTAAAGTATGTCTGATAATTCACTCCCAGTCTCCGAGACATATACGTGTGTTTACTTGAAAGATGATCATCAATTGGATTAAAAGTTGAATCATAAAAAGGTAAGATCCTACCGTAATGTTGGTCCCTCAAGGGGCTTCGGGACAGGCGAAGTCCAGCTCCCGTCAGTGTGATGCAAACCAATAAATTGAGACAAAGCTGTAATCCGAGGTTAGCTTCTCTAGCTTCTCTAGCTTCTTCGTGCGAATCTAAAAGTCCCTAATGACTGAACCCCTGCTATACGTCACTGGCCCTTTCCATTTAACTTGAGCGGTGTGCATGTGCCCACTCCGGCCCACTATTTCCAAACTTGATTCATAACATTTCAGGAAATGTGGATTTTGTAAAGGAAGTTTTCAGGGAATAAAATTAATATAAGAATTCCAGAAAATTGAAGATAATCAAGAAACTAAAATATTACTGAAAATTTGCTCTCTTTTATCATTTCTTTAGCTGTAGAAATGTATAGTTCTACCTATTTCCTCTTAACTAAGTGTAATTGGAAGTTTAAAGTTATAATCTGGTTCAACAAAAGAAGCATGCATGGCGTTAGCCTCGTGATATAGAAAAACAAATGACAAAATAGCACGGAGGCGTTTGGGGTGTTCCCCCTCAAATTGTATGTTCCATTTCAGGACAATTTATTTTGACGAGCGCATGGAAACTCACTGTCAGTAGCCTACGTAAGGGAAATCCCATTTCCATTTGTTTTGTTATGAATATGATTGTTAAATTTTTGTATTGCTCGATTCTCTGATTCCTTGAAAATTATCTTTTTTTCAAATCAGACTTTGATTATGAAAATAAAGGATTCCGTCGTAGTTTATTTAATTTTGTTTATGTCTTATAGGGAAGTCCACTCTGATATATTAAGTTGGTTTTAATAGAAGCAGACCAAATGAAACAAACAGGTATAAGTGACAGAACCGATTTAAAAAAAAGTATATAAACAAAAAATAGAAGGGGCGATCATTAATCAAACAGAAATTGTCAACTCTGTTTAGTTTCCCTAAAATTTGACATTTCAATCATACGTTCACCCAAGATATAATTATTACAAATACGTTTTTAAACAACTCCTATGAAACAAAACTATTCCGTCATCAATAACTATATAAGGTATATAATTAAAGTTTGTGGAATTTTCTGTAGGCCTACACAGAGGCGGCCCTCCAGAGTGGGGGGGGGGGGGGGGCAGATGGGGCACAGTGCCCAGTGCCCACCCACTTTTTCAAGTACCCTTAGTGCCCCTTTTTTACATATGAAAAGTGCCCCTTTAACTTTTTAAGAAGTGCCCCTTTTTACATGGGTAAAGCGCGCTAGTGCCCCTTTTACTTTAAAAAGTGCCCCTATTTCATTATAAAAATGCCCTTCCCCTTATCACCTCTTATAAGTGCCCCTTTTTTGTTACCCGTGCCCCATTTCCTTCGACAATTTTTCCTTTTTTCCTTTGCAATAATTGTCAATTTGGCATTCTCGTAAGTGCCTTTATTAACCTCTAGTAAGTGCCCCGTTTCAGGAACGAAAAGTGCCCCTATTACATTATAAAAATGCCCCTCCCCCGTATCACCTCTTATAAGTTCCCACTTTTTTGTGGCCGTGCTCCTTTTCCTTCGATCGACAATTTCCCTTTTTTCCTTTGTAATAATTGCCAATTTTTCCATTCTCATAAGTGCCTTTATTAACCTCTAGGAAGTGCCCCGTTTAAGGTACGAGAAGTGCCCCTTTTCACTTTTGTTTAGTGCCCCCTTCAACTCTGATAATTGCCCTTGTCAAATTTGAGAGGTGCACCTTTAATTTTAACATGTGCCCCTTGTGGTCCAGCTCCAGCTAGCTAGCTCCGCCGCCTGCCATGTGCTCTCGCTACGAAACTGATCAGGCCAGCGGCCCAGCTAGCTAGCTAGCTAGCTGCTACGATCAGAAAGCGCTAGGCCATTAATTGTATCGCATGCAGAGCATACATAATTATACAAATAACGCACGGCCCAGAGTGCAATTGCGGTGAATGCAGTACGCGCGAGGTTTCTTTAGATTGGTGCCGCTCTGTGCAACGAGCCGCTTGCGGCGAGTTGACAGTGCAGTGCGAACCATCTGAAGAAACCGAGCGTTTACTGCATTTACGTTTTGCACAACAGGGTCAAGTGCGTTATTTGTTTTATAAAATAGCGACACAAATAGTAACAAACGAAACTTTAGATCTAATAAGTTAGAGTCTACGAGAGTTCGATCTAGATCTAGATCTAGAGTTATGTTGGTTCTACTTCTAACTGTTAGACTAAGACCTTGCAGGCTTACCAATAAGTCAATGGGATTCATTGCCTTGATTAAAAATAAAATCCATACAGTGGGTCTAGAGACGAGTCTACATCAGACAGCTGAAATTCCTGGCTTCATTATAAAATCCAAAAGTCAAAACAGGCCTAAATCCAAGGCAAAAGTAAAATAAAATTTTGCTTTTTAATAATACCCCGCTTGCCGCTCTAGCTAGCTAGCTAGAGCTAAGCTACGCGTACGTTGCGCTGGGGATCATGGTGGAGCGTACAATATTAGCTACGCGTAGCCTACAATAATTGCAATGCACTCGAGGGAGCGCGTACTACACGTACGCGCGCGCACTGGATCTCCATGGTCACGCGTACGCACCGTGCAATATAACTTTTTACTGCGCTTTTTCTGCACTCATTTCTGCAAAATCGTGCTTGCATCAAAAATTTGTCAATGCCATGTGACGCTCTAGTATTTTAAGCATCGTGATTGGTCAATACGCGTCACATGGCATTGAAAAAATTTTGACGCAAGCACGATTTTGCAGAAATGAGTGCAGAAAAAGCGCAGTAAAAAGTTATATTGCACGGTGCGTACGCGTGACCATGGAGATCCAGTGCGCGCGCGTACGTGTAGTACGCGCTCCCTCGAGTGCATTGCAATTATTGTAGGCTACGCGTAGCTAATATTGTACGCTCCACCATGATCCCCAGCGCAACGTACGCGTAGCTTAGCTCTAGCTAGCTAGCTAGAGCGGCAAGCGGGGTATTATTAAAAAGCAAAATTTTATTTTACTTTTGCCTTGGATTTAGGCCTGTTTTGACTTTTGGATTTTATAATGAAGCCAGGAATTTCAGCTGTCTGATGTAGACTCGTCTCTAGACCCACTGTATGGATTTTATTTTTAATCAAGGCAATGAATCCCATTGACTTATTGGTAAGCCTGCAAGGTCTTAGTCTAACAGTTAGAAGTAGAACCAACATAACTCTAGATCTAGATCTAGATCGAACTCTCGTAGACTCTAACTTATTAGATCTAAAGTTTCGTTTGTTGCTATTTGTGTCGCTATTTTATAAATAAAATATCGCACTTGACCCTGTTGTGCAAAACGTAAATGCAGTAAACGCTCGGTTTCTTCAGATGGTTCGCACTGCACTGTCAACTCGCCGCAAGCGGCTCGTTGCACAGAGCGGCACCAATCTAAAGAAACCTCGCGCGTACTGCATTCACCGCTATTGCACTCTGGGCCGTGCGTTATTTGTATAATAGTGTAGGCAAGAAGGAGAGTCCAATGACACGACTCCAGTGACGGTAAGTCTGCACAAAGTGCGATATGTTAGTGTTACAGCATAAAGTTGAATTTAATATCTTATTCTTTGTAGGATGTACTAAGAATTAAGCTAGATCTAGATCTATATTTTATTTTTTTAAAGTATGAAAGTATATTCTACATTATTTTATACACAATGCTTGCGGGGCGCATGAACTTAGCGGCGGTGTACACCTCGTGGTATGGTACGGGGAGACCAAGGCATGGAGGATGAAGGCATGTGTGCTGTTGGTGAGTGTAGCTTGATGACTTAGTGTGGCCGTGCGTGTGCGTCGTACATTGACATATTGCTACAAAAATGCTAGGCTTTGAAATTAAAGAACATTGAAAAAGCATTGCGCGATCTCCTTATTCTATTGACTCATTTTTAACAAATTGAAAAGATCCATGGTCTTGGGGGGGGGGGGGGGGGGGATAAGATAAGATAAGATTTTATTTGACTCTCTCGACCCCCTTGAAGTTGAAGTAGATCTAGATTCTAACACTAGGTTACTAGGTACGTATGTTGAGGTCTTAAAGTGTAACATGGTCTTAAAGTGTAACACGACTCCCTAGCTCCTGAAAAAATAGTCCCTGCGAATATTCACCGTCAGAGTTTGCTTTCAAAGTAGTAGGGAAAAGAATGCTGTTCTCTCCCAATATACTGTTTAATCATGAATGCTACTAGTGTCTGCTTTATTAACGATGATATTTGCAATCAAATGTAACTCCTTCTCACTTCAACCCCCTCTCCCCCCCCCCCCCCGCCCCTTTCTCCCTCTCTCTCTCTCCCTCTCTCTCTCTCTCTCTACCTAATATTCTTCTCTTCTGTTTGCTGTACGTTTGCATTATGACATCAGGTACTTCCAAATTTATGCATTTTGCTTGAACATCTACTTAATTGTCAGCGCTCACAAGGCTTTAACATTTGTTTTATGGCCCGGTCCCACTGGCCGATGGACACAAAACGTATGCATAAAGGACACAGCGGACGAGCAAAATTTCGCGGGTGGCTCCATCCGTTTTCATCCGCTCCAGAAATGGACACGTATGCAATGAGTACAAAACGGATGCATAGCGTTTTCCAACGGATGGCAAGATTTTTTTTACGCTTTACATCCTCTTTGCATCCGTAAGTGCAGTGGGACCGGGCCTTATCTTGGAGCACTGGCCAGTTCTGTTTAAAATATGTTCATATTTCTTTATGTATGTTTTAATGTATACTGATGTTTTTTTGTATTCAGAACTGAAAATGAATAAAATAAAAAGAATTGAAGACATGGTATTAATCTAACTCTTCCTTGTTTCCCTTCTTCTGTCGTCTTCCTTTCATTCATATTATTTCTTTTCCTTTCAATTCATTTTTCTTTAATAAAACATTTCATGTTTCTTTCTTCCGTAGTTCGTTTTTCCCATATTCTTTATTTCTTCCATTAATTGTTTTTTTTAAAATAATTATGTGTCCATTAATAATATTGATTCTTCGTTTTGATTTAATTCTTTTTACTTTCTTTCTATTCTTCCTTTTCTTTTCTATCTCATTTTTTCCTCCTATATTGACAACGTTTTGTGTATGGGATAAACAAAAAATACCTACTCAAGGAAGATGTGCTCTTTCCTATCGTTCTTTATTCCCCTCTTTATTAAGATGTTGAATTATTGCTGCCAACTATAGCTAGTTAGCCCAATTAAGCGAGAGCGAGCATATTACACATACAATCATGTATAGCTAGCTACAGCTGTGCGTACGCGCCGCGCGCACGCAGCGACTATTTTTTCAGGAGCTAGAGAGTCGTGTTACACGTTAAGACCATGTTACAGTTTAAGACCTCAACATACGTAGGCCTAGACCTATGTGACTAAAAATATAAAAATTGTGGGATTACATTCCCTTGTAAAAAAAAACCATGGATCCATGGTACGGTAAAACCATGGTTTTACCGTACAGTGGATCCATTGTAAACCATGAAATAACAGGAGTAAATTGGAACAGACATATTATGGTTTTACCATGGATTTTCCATGGTTTTTCCATGTTTTTACCACGGTAAAACCAAGGTGTTACCACGGTAAAACCGCATGGTACCGTATGGTACCGTATGGTTAAACCATGGTTTCACCATGGTTTCACCATGGTTTTACGGTACGAACCATGGTAAATCCAAAATGAAACCATGGTATGACCACGGCAAAACCATGGTAAAACCACGGTTAAACCATAATATGTCTGTTCCAATTTACTCCTGTTATTTCATGGTTTACAATGGATCCATGGTACAGTAAAACCATGGTTTAACCATGGTAAAACTACGGTAAAACCACGGTTAAACCATAATATGTCTGTTCCAATTTACTCCTGTTATTTCATGGTTTACAATGGATCCATGGTACAGTAAAACCATGGTTTAACAATGGTTTTACCATGGTTTCACCATGGTATAACCACGGCAAAACCATGGTTTTACCACGGTAAAACCGCATGGTACCGTATGGTTTTACGGTACGAACCATGGTAAAACTACGGTAAAACCACGGTTAAACCATAATATGTCTGTTCCAATTTACTCCTGTTATTTCATGGTTTACAATGGATCCATGGTAAAACCATGGTTTAACCATGGTTTCACCATGGTATGACCACGGCAAAACCATGGTAAAACTACAGTAAAACCATGGTTTTACCATAATATGTCTGTTCCAATTTACTCCTGTTACTTCATGGTTTACAATGGATCCATGGTACAGTAAAACCATGGTTTAACCATGGTTTCACCATGGTATTACAGTACACCATGGTATTACAGTTTCACCATGGTATTACAGTACAGACCATGGTGAATCCAAGGTGAAACTTCTGAAATGTAAATCATTTATAGAAAAGAGAAGCTATTTTAAATGTGTAAGAAATACATAATATATGTTTGATATCAGTGATGGGAGACACAATGAATGACCTGCCAAAAGAAATGGAAAATTGTGTTGAAAAAGATGAATACTTTTAATAAAATATATGTCACACACGTTTTAGAGTAATACATGTAAATGTGTTTAAACATCCTAGTCTTTAGACGTAAAGTGGCAAGACTTTATGCATGTTCAAATAAATATTTGTAATAAACTGTCTTACCGGTACACATAAAAAGTTAATTAGTAAACTGTTTGTAAACAGCACACACTTAGCAAGCTTATATGTATGAGGTATAGGCTAATGAGGAATAAAAGGGAAAGACTAAAATATTTCAATTAAGAGTACCATTACACTGACCACAACACCATAAAGCTGTCAGTAATAAGAACAAATATGGCAAGGTATCTGAGTATGCAAGATTTTTTTTTTTTTTCCTGAGGTGAGGTCCTATTGCATATATGTAATAATAAAAACTGTAAAGAGGGCATGACCCCTAAAAAAAACACAAATATACAAAGATAATTTTACCAACTGCAAACATTTGATTTGTTTGAAAGGTAACAAGCTGTATCCCAATTAGGTATTTGGCTAGTCAGTCAAAAACAAGTTCTTCCCCTTCTTGTTTGTACCCTTTATTGTAATGCATTTCAGATGGTCTCTATTTTAACTCTATAATTCCAGCAATTGTTTGATACAAAAAACCTATAACTATATTTCTTTATTTGAAATTGAAATGTACTGTTTGAGAGGGGAAAAAATTGTAATTAACACTGACTTAATGAGACAAACATAACAAACTTACAAATGGTAATGAACATCTTGCAAATAACTGGATCAATATGGACATATAATGTTTATAAAATGCCTTTTCACACCTATACACCCATATCCCTCCCTACACACAATAAAAAGACCATCTCCTTGAATAATTGAACAAAATGGCCTAAGGATCAGAATTAAAAGCCTTTTATTTCAACCACTTCTATTCTAAAAGCCACCCACCCCTCCCAAAAAGACTTTAAACCTGAGTAACAATAAATATAGGATGTACCCTGAAACCCTTACAAGCAGGTATAACAATTGTAAAAGAGGAAATATGGCCCATCTTGTTCAACTTTTGGAACTATTAACAATGTGTTCATTTGAAAACTTGTATAATTTTTTTGGGTTACTATGTTACAATCATTTGTTACAAAACGATACTGGACAATGTCATATGTGACCTTACACCACAAAACGACCAATAGGTCAAAAAAAGGATTGTGCTGATTTTCACATGACATTAAAGTAGAAGTCAATACCTTAAAATGGTGCATAATTTTTCAAATAAGTAAACCCTCTCAAAACGAGCACCCAAGATTTAGAACATTGCTGAAGCAGATTTAAAGTCAAAGTCAGGGAGAAAATGGGCCACTACAAAGAACAGCTTCTATTGAAATGCTGTAAAATGATCATTTTCATTTGATTAAAACAAATATCATATTTACATACATGTACACATGATTTTCGACGCTTAAAATTACGCAGAGGGTTTAAGATACCCTCATTAGGAAATACCAAAATCCTGAATCTCACATTTTGAACAAAATTAGACTATTTTAGCTAGGTTACATATAAAAGAATGTAACATAACTAAGTCATCCGATGGTAAAGAGGAAACTTACTAAAGATGACATTTTAACCAGGCAAGTGGAATCTTACTACCGGTACTCTTAATTACAAAGTAATTATAGCAAATACATATTTTCTTGAACACAAGCTAGTTTCAGCACACAATGAAAGATTACACTAAGTGAATACATTTTAGCAAAATTGTTGGCATCGGCAAGTGAACGGATGAGTAAGTAACTCGATATTTTCACATTTAATAGAAGAAAAAAAATTGTAACATGAAAACAATCTTCTTCGGTCTTCCATCAGCTTTTGTTTGAAGAGCACAATAAACAATGTCATTTAAAACTGGTGAAACTGGTAGATATATGTGAACCAATATTGAACAGCTTAAAAATAAAGTTAAGTTCTGGTCATGCGATTGCATTGTGAAAGAAACGTTGTGGAATCGATCAGGACAGGTTGATCATCTAGCATATAAAAGTATTGGTGGGTACTGCAAGGTATTGAATCATCAAAATTATAAGAAATTTGGTCCAGTCTTGGTAAAGTTACAAGCACTGTACACAGAAAGATGTGAATATGGGACTACATGAACATGTGGCGTAAAAATCGAACCTCAATTTATAATGTTACATGCCATGTTTAGAATATTAAGGCATTTGATTGAAGATCCATGCTTTTCAGGGCACATTTTTATCTGATGTTCTGCCACACTTACATAATACAATGATAAAGCTCACAATTTTTTTCTTCACCTCTTCCCAGAACTCAACCTTCTCTCTAAACATGAATATCTAAATAGATGGAAAGTCTCAAACGCTGGCAAATTTTGGGGCATATATACATGTATACATGTACATATCAGTTGTGTAAACCAAATTATTATAATGTAAATCTAATCTGAATGAAAGATATTCCTAACACGAAAACAAGCATTTTTATATTTTTGCTGATAAAATACTGGTAAAACTGGCAGATAAATGTGAACCATTATTGAACAGCTTAATAATGAATATAAAGTGCTGCGTCATACCAGTAGCAAGGCTATCTGGAAAGTTTTGATGAGATGTCATGACAAAAATAAATATTCTAAAAAAGAATTCTTTAAAATTTTGTATTGATGAATTATACGTGTGAAGGTAAAGGTATAATTTTACGTTCACTTCAACAACAACAAATATCAACAAAATTCAACCAAAAAAAACATGGCGTCCGAGTATTCGACTGTAAGCCTGGGAGTGTACTCGAGTACTTCATTACACGGTTATGCACAGCCTTACTTTAATAAGTGTTAAAGTACAAGTCCACTCCACTGAAAAGTTGAGTCGATTAGATAGACAAAGATCTGTACAGCCCCAAAATAACTTGGTTTTGGAAAATGGTGCTCAGACTTATTTTTAATAATTTTGTTTAAAGCCCCACTGTCCTACTTGTAGCTACTTGCTCCCTCTATATAGAAAACTTCCCCAATCGGTGCCTGTTGATCCCCCATGATCCTCTTTTTCTTATGTTAGTTGAGAGCTGAGTTAATGAGATAGCCACCTGTCAGTGACCTCGCTGTGTTGTCAAATCCCTTCTGGCCCAGTAGTATTGACGGTCTTTAAAGGCCATCTGTACTAGTTTGGCCAGAAGGGATTAGACCACACGGTGAGATCACTGACAGGTGGCTATCTCATCAACTCGGCTCTCAAATAACATAAGAAATAGAGGATCATGGGGAACTAACAGGCACCGATTGGGGAAGTTTTCTATATAGAGGGAGCAAGTAGCTAAAAGGAGTGCAGTAAGGCTTTAATGAGCAAAAAACAAGTGAATGATCGAGCCGGTTCCTCTCACAATGCATTGCGCGACATTTTTTGTGACGTAGGGTCCTCACAACACAGAGAGAGGCGTATACGTCACATCTGTGCAGCAAATTTAAAAGTTTTGCTCGAAAAAAAGCTGTGTATTGAAGATTACTTTCTCAGATTCCTTCCGACCGAACAAAGGTGACAGGGTCGATTGTACTGGATGTACTTGCTGAATGTTTGCTGGTCGGCATAACTGGTATAATTTTGAAAAGCTCTCCTCTATAGGGATCCCATACAGATGAATTCTCAAACTCTCACCCATGTCTTGCATAATTTCCGTGAGGTTTGTTGGACAGTTTAGTCTTACAAATCAAGACTGCATGTTCACTGGAACAGTCCACGTTGATGACTTTCCCGCAGCCGAAGATACCCTGAAAAAAAGAAAAAAAATATTAGCACATTGTAGAATTGTATTATATGCTCTCAAATCAAATATAGCAAAAATTATGAGTTGATATTAGCAACATGTACACTCTACAAATGTACCTCCCCCTTTGAAAGCATCCCCTATCTCCTGTGTGTAATTTTAATACGGGCCAGATTTTTTAAAGAACCTATTTAAGTCAATATGGGCCAGACTTTGTTGCGTTAAAGTACCCCTTTACCAGAGATTTTGGGTACACGAACGTTCTCAGAGCCCGTTTATGAAAATGATTCAAACAGCGCTGTTTACTCGAAATTGCTGAATAGTCTCTATGCATGAATCGAACAAAGCCCTTCTCAACCTCTTATATAGGCCTATACAGCAATTTAGAGCGAACGGCGCCTAGAGTAAAGGAGGGGGTAATCGACCATCACCAGTTTTCGGCCGGTCCTTTGGATGCATGGTAAAATTCCTTTAAAATACATCCCATGATAGCATATCACAAATCCCACACATGCCATACCATGCCAGAGTCACTGAAGAACCACATTTGCAATGGAAAATATATCCTAAAATATCACATTTTAGCGATGTAATCAGCGGTCCCGCTACCCGAATCTGAAAAATGGAGTATCTTACGCATGTCTGTAAGAAATATGGGTACCATAAAATAGCTTTATTTCAAGTATTTTTCATATTTAGAGCCCGATTTTGTGTGAGTCGCAAGCTCAAAAGTATCTCATCGCATGTATTAAATCAATGCAGCCGAACACCGCAACGCACACACGATATCTCTGTCCAATTCAGATTCCAATTTCCGATCACCGCAGAACTAGTTTTCGGCATGGCGAGCTCCGGCTCGGGATACCTGCTCCGCCCGCTAGTGCTATAGATCAGCGGGGAAGCGCACGACGCGGGCGCGCTTCCAATTGACTTTGTACATACGACCGAAAACTGTCTCGCTAGGTCGATAACTGTCTCCGAAACAGTGAAAATTGAAATGGATATTGTCATGGCAATTCATGATTTTTTTTCTGGGATTCTTTGTTTGTTTGAATAATAATATTTGCTTCATGATTTGAACAAGAAATGATAATAGGAAGTAAAGAGTCCTAAAAATAGGATTTTGTCTTAAGTGGCCGAAAACCCCCCTCCTATCATGAATATTAATATTTGCTCCGCCCTGACCGCGCATGCGTACTTTCTCCTCGCCATGTTAAATCAACGAACATGGATGAATCGTCGGGTTAGCACAAAGAATCACCCTTTTTCCCCAACGAGACTTCTTCATATTATGATTTCAAGTGGTTGGAAAGATGCCCAAAGGAGTAAAAAAAAAACATTGTTAAGTCTAGTCAAAGTTGTAAATAGACTACCTCTTTTTCAGTATTTACTTTGCGAAAACATGTGACCAAACCCGCTCAGCCGCTGTTTGAATCGTTTTCATAAACGGGCCACATCTGCATGAGCTTCGATGCCTTTGGCATCGGCGTCGGAGCTCCATGGAGTACGTTACTTTCATGGATGCAGTATTGTACAGTATGGAATATAATCTAGTAAATCTACTATCATCATCAATTGCAATCCGTTTTTTTTTTTTTCATGAACAAAATTTACAAAAAATCAAAAGGAAGAATGAGATTTATAACCAAATTTCTTAATTTTTACAGAAAGCATACCCAATTCTGTATCAAGCCTTAAATTATGTTTAATCTTATTACTCACCTCCTGGAGAAAATGTTGACCTTAAAGGCACACTGCCATACTTGTAGCTACTTGCTCCCTCTATATAGAAAACTTCCCCAATCGGTGCCTGTTGGTCCCCCATGATCCTCTTTTTCTTATGTTAAATAAGAGCTGAGTTAATGAGATAGCCACCTGTCACAGTGACCTTGATGGCTCGCTGTGTGGTCTAATCCCTTCTTGCCCAGTAGTGGTGACGGTCTTTAAAGTATAGCTGCAAAGCAAAGTTGGTCGTTTTCTGCAAACCGATAATTTCCCACACAGGAGTGGCTGTGTGGGACTGTACTGTAGTCTGTAGACCAGTGTGACTGTCTGGTAAATTGAAATCTAGATCTACTTCGAGTTCGATCTTTTCTCATGTTGTTCAATTCTTGCTCTGGAATACTCTTAGTCTCTTACAATTCTTCTTTCCTGGTGTAAATCTAACCCTTATCCCCTATATTCTGGGTTTTAAAGGAAGACAAATTTGGCGAAACGGCAAAGTAATGGCTGGAGTGAAGAAATTCAAAATTGGAAATACAGTGTGCATTCCACCACTATAGATGGCAGCAAACACACTAATAATTGTATTTATTTTGGGGCAAATTGTTACAATTCCATATTATCGAATCAGTTCAAGGTCATCAAAACAATGGAGTAGTTAGCAAAGTCTTCTGCTAATAAGATAAACAATTATTTTGTTTACATGATTCAGATTTAAAAAGACAGATAGATCATTTAAGTCAAAGATAAAATCAAAAAATTCTTAATTAATTAAATGATCATTCAATAAAATTATACTCCCATATTTTAAAGGACCGGGAGAGTCGAGTTCAATCTGGGAAGGGCCAGTAATTTGTTCGAATCATCTTTGAACTCATTTGTATTGACACAAAAAGACATACTTTCAATATTAATTTGTTGAATTTCTTTTAATACTACTGAAAGTTTAAAAAAAAAACATAATTTAATGGTGGGCAACCATCGAAACATTATTTCCTGGCTAATTTCCTGGGTTTTGAACAGTATTAAGAAGAGTTAATTAGTGCTGGTCATACATGTATATAGTGGTCATAACTACATTGTTACATGATAGTAGTTATTTTTTTTTTTTTTTAATACTCGTGTTGAGACCATGTCAAAAGTGTAGTTAACTACGGTCAGACCGTTGTTTGATTTGTGGTAAAACCATGGTTTAACCATGTTTTTATAACTATGGTATCAGAACAATTCTAAAACCATGGTTTAACTATGGTTTCGTAACCGTAGTTTGTCAACCTCGGTAAAACCATTGTTTTAACTATAGTTTCGTTACCATGGTTTGCACATGATTTCTTTACCATGGTTTTTGTATCTTGGTAGAACTTTTAAAAATGGTTTCGTTACCTAGTTTTTTGTACAGTTGTAAAACTATGGTTAAACCATGGTTTCATAGCCGTGGTTTTTCAACCGTGGTAAAACCATGGTTTCATCCACGGTTCAATAGCCATGGTTTTTCAACTGTGGTAAAACCATGGTTTTTAACCATGGTTTAGTTACAGTGGTTTTCGACCATGGCAAAACCATGGTTACATCATGGTTTCTTAACCATGGTTTTTTTAGCAATGGTTATCCAATGGTTCAACCATGGTTTTGTTACCATGATTTTTGTACCGTGGTAAAACCATGGTTTTAAGCATGGTTTCTTAACCATGGTTTTTTAACGATGGTTATTCAATGGTTAAACCATGGTTAAATAGCCGTGGTTTTTGTACCGTGGTAAAACCATGGTTTCATCCATGGTTCAATAGCCGTGGTTTTTCAACCATGGTAAAACCATGGTTACATCATGGTTTCTTAACCATGGTTTTTTAGCAATGGTTATCCAATGGTTCAACCATGGTTTTGTTACCATGATTTTTGTACCGTGGTAAAACCATGGTTTTAAGCATGGTTTCTTAACCATGGTTTTTTAACGATAGTTATTCAATGGTTAAACCATGGTTAAAAAACCATCGTTAAGAACCCACGGTTAAACCATGATATTGCCACGGTTAAAAAACTATGGGTTTTGAACTATTGTAAAACCATGGTATAACCATGGTTCAATAACAGTGGTTTTTCAACGTTGGCAATATCGTTGTTTAACCATGGTTTCTTAACCATGGTTTTTTAACGATGGTTATTCAATGGTTTAACCATGGTTAAAAAACCATCGTTAAGAACCCACGGTTAAACCATGATATTGCCACGGTTAAAAAAATATGGTTTTTGAACCATTTTAAAACCATGGTATAACCATGGTTAAATAACAGTGGTTTTTCAACGTTGGCAATACCGTTGTTTAACCATGGTTTCTTAACCATAGTTTTTTAACCATTGTAATACAATGGTTTAACTATGGTTTCATTACTATGGTTTTAGTACCATAGTTAAACCATGGTTTATTTATGGTTTTGTTACCATGGTTTTTGAACTGCTGTAAAACTATGGTTTAACCATGGTTTTGAAACCGTGGTGTAATAACTGTGGTTTAACCACGGTTTAACCATAGTTTTTAAACCATGGTTTATCAACAGTGGTAAAACCATGGTTTAACCATTGTTTAACCATGGTTATGTTGGTAAAACCATGGATACTCACGGTTGGATCCTGAAAACAGTCGATCCATTGTAAAACCATGGGTGAACCATGGTATTACCATGGTTATGATGGTAAAACCATGGTTTTCTTTTACAAGGGTTGTTGGAAAGGACTTGAAAAAAACCATTTAAAATGGTATATAGGTCTAAACCATAGCTCTAGGACAAATATTTAACGAGTTTCGATTTGTTAAAGATTAAAAATCTGATTTAATTATCGCCATTGTTTACCATTGAGATGTCTCAAAATCTGTGACAAACCATGACCAATATAAAGGATGGTATTTCTTATCAAAAATGTAAAAATTATTAAATTTTCTAGAAAAAACCTAAAGGAAAGAACATGTGATAGAGAAGTAAATCAATATTGTATTATTTGATCAATGTATATAGACCCTTCTACAATTTATTAATTAGCTAATTAGTCGTTAATGAACTCACTGCAGCAAACGGACACAAAACGCTACTTTCGGCTTCTGACAAACAATTTTGAGGAAGTAAAGAAACAATGATTGTATGTTCCGATTTGGTAAATAGGTTTTACATGCCTGATAAAAACCTGATTTAAATCGATTTTTTAGATTTTTCCCGATTTTTTTTTCTTCCCGTTTAAAAAAAAAAAAAAAAATCAAGATTTTTTTTTTCCCCTCTTCCCCATTTTATCCTGATTTTCCTGATTCCCCCCATATTTTCTCTATTCCCCCCATATTTTCTCTATTCCCCCCATATTTTCTCTATTCTTCCCTATTTTTCCCTATTTTTCCCCAATTTTCTTACTCGGCAGGGGGGAATGTTGTTAGACGCCATTTTTCCCCGCGAATCCTCTTTTTTTTTTACTCAAGGGGGGCGTGGTTGAGGGGAAAACAAAAAACCTATTTTTTTTTTAGTGCTCATTATATACCTCACTTAAGGAATCCAGCCATCTGATTGGTCGAATTGCATTCATAAACTTCAACTGTTCCTGTAAAATTCTCGGTAACCATGCTTAAAACATTTCAATATTTTTAATAACCATGGTTATTAAAAATAGTTGGTCAGCCTCCATGGTTACCCCATAGGTTTACATGTTAAAAAATGGTTTGAGCGATGGAGGATACCGTATGTGTGCGAAGGATTGGTCGGTAATTTCAATACAATTGAATCTCGATCGATCTTACCGACAATTTTATCTTGCATTGTTGACATGAAGACGAAAATAAACTTCCAAAAACAAAAAAACAACATCTGCCGATAGATCTTGATCTAAGTTCGTGCCAATATGCATTGCAAAAGTAAAAGAAGAGTCCGTATATGGAGCTTTTGCGAAGCATTCATCACACGCGAAGCCGGTTTCAATCCATCTAATGTATATATTGTACAAAACTGCCAAGCATGTTAACATCGCGCGATGGCCGAGAGGTCTGAGGCGCTGACTTTAGATACATCACCTTTTGTACGCAAGAGTTCGAATCTCATCTTCGACAAAAAAAAAAGTATTTTTTATTTTTTATTTTTTAGTCTATTTTTTTTTGGCATATAAAAGTATTAATGACTGCTTTAATATTCGAGAAATAGTTGTTTTTATACGCTCTCGGGAAGGTTACAATTGGGCTATTCCCCTCGGCACGCCTCGGGTAATAGCACAATTCTAACCTTCCCTTGAGCGTAATAAAACAACTATTTCTCTCAAAGCAGTCATTAATACTATACTATCACCCCTGGTTTAAGAACTATTAAAACTTGCCTTCAGGGAAGGTTACAATGGTAAAGATGACATTGAACTTGAACTTGAACAAAAATGCACTTTCACATACATGTCCGTTTCTCAAAATTCGAAGTCGAGGCGAAAGGATTTTTTTTCGAATGACGTCATCAGACAAGCGAGCCAAATCTGGCGAGAAACCGCCGTTTCTTCACACAATCTAAGAGGAGCCCTGTAGAGTAACTTGCATTGGGCGTGAAACTGCTGCCAGGCATGCTGAACCCAAGCCAATGTGCGCGATAGTCACATACCTGCCCTTGGGTACGACTATGACTGAGTATGAGAGCACAACATATTTACAATACAATTTTACAATACAGAGAGATATATAAAACAAAGTAAGATAATGTATGGTAAAATTGGTAATAAAATACAAGACATGATATATATACATTTTGATAATTATAAAAACAATAAACATGAGCTAAAGAATACAGTTTTTAATAAGTTATAGATCTAAGTCTAAAATATCACGTGGTTTGTGGTTCAGTGGCGGATCCAGGGGGGGGGGGGGCCGGGCCCCCCCCCCCCCCCCCCTTAAGAAAAAAATCATTTGGGCTCAAGGGGGGGGGGGTCTTAATAAATAGGCCTAGATGAATGATCTACTGTCTACATATACTGTCACATTAATGATGATATTTTACATTGTTATAAAAAGGCTCACCCAATCGGTACATAATGGAGTAAAAGTTCTGAACCATATATAGTTCATTGACCCAGTATTTAGTTATTCTGTCGCTTGCAGGCAATATATCTCTGCTTCTGATAGATTGTACAATAAATAACTTGGAATAGTGTCTATAATGATAGCACAGTCAAACCTGCTTTTAATGAAGAAAGACTACCTCTATAGAGACCACATATTGTTGGTTCCCTTTGACATGATGCTTGAAGCTGGAATTACAAATCAAAACGCCGTTAAGAAACACAGTTACTGCGGGAGAGCATCCAAGCGATTTTTCATCAATGCTGATTCCGGCCCATTTCAAGCCCAGCCACTGCTCATCACACTGTGCAGTTTGACCCAGTATTGGCCAGGAACTATAGGTCAAGCAGGCCGCGATAATGATCTTATAGAATCATGATTGAGATTTCCGTTTGTTCAAGTGAATTTTAGCGACCGTGATCACGATACAAAAACGCATCTTTTTCATCGTTTCATGTTTACATTTTTAAACACGTTTATTTTTATGACCGACAAAAAATCGCTTGAAATCGCTTGAACGCAACTGTGCCTATTTTAAACTACCGGTAAACGTCTTTCAAAACCGTGTTTCTAGGGTAAAAAAGTGGCGCTTGAATGCACCCTTAAATTACATTGTAAGTATATGTATAGTAGACCACCTAATGCAGTCTTTGTATACAGGTATGAATCTACCGTTCAAGGAGCTAATATCATATGATCCAAGATTACTCTGGCTCGAGCTAGGTTCTTGATTTGGGTACTCTCAGCATTCAAGGAATTCCTTCTTGGTAGAGATTGGAAAATGTAGATTAATGTATTGCTAAAGACATCATAGTGCTATTCCAGGGCTTTGAATCCATGAGCTTCACATCTTCAATTGAGTGTTTAAAAACCATTACAGCACCTTCACAAACCACCGAACTATGACATTTCTACTATGACTATGAATGAAGCTAAGTGATTGATGATACAATTAATAACCTTGTACTACATGTAGAACAAAATACATCATAGAAGACATTCAGCTTCAATGCAATTGGCAAAAAAAAACAAAAAAACTGATGTACGATGCATGGATAATTGAAGTTTGATAATTGCTTTCTAAAAGCAGCATTTCATATCATACATTGTATGTAGAAAATATCAATGTTTCTTTTTGTACCCCAAAAATATGATTTGACTGAGAATTTTATCTTCAAAATGCCTCGCATAAATAGTATTATTTTCTGTGAATCTGCATGTTTTTTTGTCAATCTACTATTTTAATAAATTTCTTTTACACGTTTGTTTTCCTCCAAATTTAGAATTTTCCTGTGTGAGAAGATCAATGGCTGACAAAAGAGGCCTACAGCACTCCCAAGGGCTGGCCTGCCCTCTTTGTCTTGATACCTTCAAGAACCCCACCCTGCTGCTATGTGGACATACGTTCTGTAAGGTCTGCCTGGAGGGTTACGATCAGCAACGGAATGGCGTTGATCACATGGAGTGCCCTGTGTGCAGAAAACGCACCAAGCTAGAGGAAAATAGAGTTGCCGGACTATCACCCAACTTTTCACTAAAGGGGCTTCAGGATGAACTCCACATAGATGAACAGACGTCTCAAAATCTGTGTCCACTACACAAGGCTGAATACAGGAACATATTTTGTGAAGTTTGTGAGAATTTCATTTGCATTACTTGCTTCATCAAAAACCATCAGGGGCACAGGATCATCAGGAAAGCGGACTTAAAAGAGGGGTTAAGAAAGAAGAAAATGGCTCTCATTCAGGATGGTAAGGCAAGGAAAGGCCAAATTGAAAAGATTTTAAAAGACGCAGAACAACAAAGGAAAGAGATTTGTTGCCACCTTAGCAAAATGGAGAAGGAAATTACAGAGGCTTACACTAAAAAAGTTACCACTCTCCAAGAAAATGAGAGGAAACTAAAAGAAAGGGTTCGTAGTATTCAAAGGGACTCAGACAAGCAATTTAATTGCTGTATTGCTCATCATAATGAGTTGATAGATAACATAAGCATCTCAGTTGTAATATTAGAATCCAATGAATCAGAGCATTTACAAGATCATGTTCTGATAGAAGATCATTTGCATTGCATTTCTCTTGAAAACTCACTTAAAGTCAACAAACCCAATGATGATCAGTCCATGGCACAGGTGCAAGCAGCAAAGAACTCCAAGTTTCATTGCGCCAAAAGGAAACTTCTTGATGTAGGTCACATTGAGCCTGGAGGAAAGGCAACAACAAGTAACAATCAACAAACAAAGGCAACAACAAGTAGCAGTCAACAAGCGAAGGCAACAACAAGTAGTAGTCAACAAGCCAAGGCAACAACGAGTAACAGTCAACAAGCCAAGGCAACAACAAGTAACAGTCAACAAGCGAAGGCAACAACAAGTAGCAGTCAACAAGCGAAGGCAACAACAAGTAGCAGTCAACAAGCGAAGGCAACAACAAGTAGCAGTCAACAAGCCAAGGCAACAACAAGTAGCAGTCAACAAGCGAAGGCAACAACAAGTAGCAGTCAACAAGCGAGGGCAACTGTCAGCAGCAGTCAACATGTGATGACGACTGCTCGAGTGAATATGAACACTGATGAGATGCAACCAAGTACTAGTGGTAATGTAGGAGCTATTCCGGCAATGGTTAAGACTAACTCACTTACTATCGTGAAGGAAGCTGAATTGCATCGTACACATGTAATTGTATATGGGATGGCAGCTCTATCTCAGGATTCTGTGGTGGTAGGGTATGGTCAAGAAGGTTCTGAGTGCTTATCTTTGTCAGGTGAGAGTACACCATATCTGGATGCATGTGATAGACATGGTGTATGTGACATTACATGCCTTGCTCACGGTAGATCAGCAGTATCGGGTTTTGGCGGGGTATGCCGTATCTACAATGCAGAAGGTATACAAGATATTCAATTTCAATATCAGTGCAAGCAATGCCCAATTCGGCTAGACCCTGGCTATGAGTCTTATACCGGTATTAAGTTATGTAGTGACCAACATGATAATATCTATGCTGTCAACGGCAATCCAGAGATCTACATCTTCAGTGGTTGCAACCCTAACCCACAGACCATCATCCCAACTGGCAAAGTCGAGAATAAACAGGTCTGTGTTACCAATACAGGTGCAATTATCACCAGCGGTAATGCTTACCGCAAGGCAGGACATACGCTTAGGTCAGTTACTGTGTATGATAGAGAAGGTCGTGTGGGTAGCTCTATCAAATCCAACAACATGACGGTTGAATATCTGTATGCTGCAGTAGATAGTCGAGATAGAGTGTTAGTAGCTAGGGTGAAGAGAAAGTGTAATGTGCTGAGATTGTCCAGATATACTCTCCAAGGAGTGACGCTCACCAAGGAGGTGATGTTCAAACAACTCAGACTCCCACATAAATGTACCTTCCTCTCTGATGACTGTTATATGGTTAGTCTCACTCCTAGCATGATTGCCTTTTATACCGGCAAGCATTTGTTTTTCATAGAACTTGGCCTGTAGCTCTTATTCCTACCACCATCCTTCTTGTTCACCTACAATTAGTTCTTACTCTTTCAAATTATTGCAGTTTCATCTCTTCTGTTGTGGTTTCATTCTTACGCAGCAATGAGAGTGGGGAAAGTCATATGTGGTATTTGGCAATCAGGTTTGATATCAACATTTACATGTATGTACATTTAACTCACATCAAAAGTATTTTCCTTGATACACTCTAAGAAGGCTATCAACCAAGTTCTTTGATCATTTGATGAGCTTGTTAGAAAAGTCATCATTATGCGTATTTACTTTAATACTTTAAGTATGTAGCAGTATCACAAAAGCCCTTTGTGATCATTTTTCTTTAAAAAATAATTATGTTGCAACTCTTTGGTAAATTGATTCAGCCTTTTTAGACATGATGCTTTGAAGTAGTTAATTTTTCAATATGTATGTCACATTTTTCTTGAGCATGTTACAGTTTGTAAATATACATGTATATGCCAAAGCCTTGTAAATAGGAGAATGTAGTTGTCATTATGCGTTATTATGATATCATTCCTTATCTTATTGAACCCAGTAATCATTCTTCGAAGAAAAATTGTGTCACAGGCAAAATTGATAATGTATCCTGCGATTCCAAGTTCTTGTTTAGAAAATTCAGAATGGACTTTAGGTGTTCATTACCATTTTTGTATTTTACATAAACCTTTGTTTTTATGAATATGCCATATATGTCTTCAAGTTAAACTATCTGTGTTTGCCTAGTTGAAAAGCCTAGTTGATAAGCCAAGTTAATGCAATACGCATGGCAATATTAATGTGTGCTCTAAATGGATTGAAATGTGTTGTATTTTAAAAGAATATTTTGTATTATGTTTTATTTCAATGCTCCTTTTATTTTTAAGCATATAAAATGAACTTAGTACCGTATTTGCAGGCGTAAAGGCTGCAGTATTTTTGGAAGAGAAAATATCAAAAAGTCTGGGTGCGGCCTGTGCGTCACAAGAGTAAAATATTGAAAGTCAAAACCATGAAAACAGCACGAATTTGTACATATGGAACTACAATGAATGGTTCTGGATATTTCTAGAATAACTGTCTAGAATAACACGTCTTACCAACAATTTTGTGTTATATTGTAGACATGAAGGGCAAAGTTTTGTCAATCTCGTAAATAAACTTTTTAACTTACCAAACAAAAAAGCCATCTGGCTTGCTGCCCATGGTGTTCTCGAAAAAGTACAACAAACAAGTTTTGTTAAAAATAATTTTTAATAATTTTTTTTGTTTTTGTCTACGAAATGTAAAAATCGGGGGTGCGGCCTATACGGTGGTGCGGCCTTTACGCCGGCAAATACGGGTAAGAAATTGTAACAAAAAGAAAGAAAGAAAGAATAAAGCAGCAATGTTGTAGAGGAGGAAGGCAATGATGGAAATTCAACTCGTTTTTTAAACTAATTTCATTTCATTTTTTTACAGGAGTTTCTTTGATAGATTTGGTGTTATATTTTACAGGACAAAGTATTTATCTCAAACAATTATGTTTACCTGGTACTTGTAGGTCTAAAGTAAAATGCTATCAAATTAACTATCATTTCTATATGATATGATATTTTATAATGAATAGGATGTCAGACCTACAGTTTGATCATGGTTATAGTTTATAGTTGAGGTGGTATAGCACTATGATAATGTTTCTTCTTTGTTACCTGTGTCTAATCATTTTGATCAGTGTTTTAAGTATGATGCTTAAAGTTCCATTCAATGTTGGGATCTGCCATTGAAGCAGTATATTAAATACTGGAACACTATTACCAAATGCTGTTACTGTTAAACATATAATAAAACATGTTGATAAAATTCATATAATGTACATAGTTGTGAATATTATTCTGTGATAGTTTTTTTAATGATGTTGATTAACAAAAAAGTGATTAGAGGCTGATAATTAGAGTAAGCAATGACAGGTGTAGCATGTTTAATAGCCTGCTTATTGTTTAGCTGAAAGTAAATTACATTGACATGAAGCGGAAGCAAATTTGCAAGAGTGTATTTACTTCAATAAAAGATTTTTTTAAATTTAGAATCATAAGAAGCCCCACTATGGTATCATCTATAAATGAAATCTGATACCTTACTTTAAATTGGGGTATGATCACATTTCAATCAGACTTTTGAGTTGCCTGATTCTGAGGCAGAAAAGGTACCTTTGGGGTGATATTGCTGCGGAGGGGGAGGGGGCAGAGAGGGGACATTTTGTTTTGTTTTGTTTTACATCAAAGGCCAACCAAACTTGGGTTTGCCCAGACTATATGCCTCCCACCCCCCCCCCCCCCCCCTTGATCCAATTACGAGGCAATACATGGTTATCAATTGTTAGTCTTGTGTCTTGGGGAAAGAGCAAATGAGACAGGGAATTACACAGTAGAGTGAGGGGAAGGGGGAGTGAGGAAGAGAGAGAGACAGAAAGGGTACCTTTGTGGTGATATTGCTGGGGAGGGGGAAGAAAGGGAACATTTTGTTTTGTTTTACATCGAAGGCCAACCAAACTTGGGTTTTCCCAGTCAATATATGCCTCCTACCCCACCCCCCCCCCCCCTCGATCCAGTTACCAGGCAATACATGGTTATCAGTTGTTAGTCTTGTGTCTTGGGGAAAGAGTAAATGAGACAGGAATTGCACAGTAGAGAGAGGGGAAGGGGGAGCGAGGAAGAGAGAGAGCGAGGGGGGGGGGGGATGGGGAGGGAGGGAAGCGGAGAGAGAAAAAAAAGGGTAGGGGTGGATATAGCTAGGGTACAGAGGGGGAGAGAAAATGAACCGCAGGGAGGGGGGGGGGGATGGGGAGGGAGGGAAGCGGAGAGAGAGAAAAAAGGGTAGGGGTGGATATAGCTAGGGTACAGAGGGGGAGAGAAAATGAACCGCAGGTACATATTCATTACAAATGGAAGTTGATCTAATTTAAGCAAGAAATTATAGTAAATGGTGATGAAGTTATGTTCTGATAATGATGAAGATATAATCAGTGATGAAGTTCGACGATCGTGAAAGTGACGGTGGTGCATGGTCTATGATGATTATGATGATCGTGATCATGCTGATGCTGGTGATGTTGATGATGGTTCAATGATGAATATAAGAGACAAAAAAAGAAACACTTCAGGTTAAAAAAATTAAAGAGAGAGAGGACACTATTTATAAATCATATTAACATTTATTATTATTTTGTATCTAATTGTTTATTCATTTATTTCATTTTATGAATATCATTATTAATATTATTATTATTATTATATAGTATAATAAATATATACCGGAACATGTATATATTTTTTTTTTGGAAGGAGGATTGCACTGAAAATATGCCACTTTACTTTTGAGGTAGACCTCTAGTCCTTTCTTCTCTAAAGAAAAAAAATCAAACCACTTGTGAAGGAGTTTTAGTGTTCATTTGTATTTAGGACACATTTCTCCCAGTAATTCAGAAAAAAAGAAAATTCCCTTAAGATGGTGATAAAGATGGTCATATAATATCAAACCAAGGGAATCGAGCCTCAATTGTATGGGGAAATACATGTAAGTTGTTTTGACTGAAGTTCTCGCAAATTTCAATTTTATCTTGCTGAAAATTCTTTCTTGATTAGCGCCACCTTGTGATGTGTTTTTTTTGTGTACGATCGTAAATGATCAATCAAGTGCAAACGATGTAAAGATCGCAACGGTATATACGGCGCGATATGCGATACATATTAACATGACATGACGCGACGCCGCGGTTGTGGGGGTAAATCGAGATCAAGATCTGCTGTAGACTATTCGTTCAATTACCGTAAGTCGGTTCTACGTAACATTTATTTCAATTTTATTAGAATATTAGATTTTGACAGATAGTGGCATGGTATGGCGTGAGTGCTCGAGTGTGCTTAAATCATCAGCTTTGAACTAACAGAAGTACCGGTACGGTACGGTGACATACGGACTAGAGTCTAGATCTACGCCCGGGCGCGGCCGGGTAACCCGAAGCGATGGACATGGACGCGAAGGAGCTGAGCTGAGCTTGGAGTTGGACGACCACTAGACCGAATTTTCCGTCTCTTTCGTTCGTTAGCCTCTTATTGGGGTAGGGTCGGCCGGCTCTCTCTTTAGAGACGGAAACCGTCTAATCACATGTCCTTGATAACGCCACGACCAACTCTGGTCGTAGCGTTTTGCCCCCAAAATCCCCCTAAATGTCATTTTACCTCGTGTATGTATCCAAATGTAAATTAGGCCTAGGGTATAATAATTCGGTTCCACTTACTAACTTGCTTGAAATAATCCGTTTAATGGTCCCTTTTAAGGAAATTATGGGTCTAAATTGACAGCCGTGTTGAAAATCTTGCAAGTCGTGTTAAACTCTCGCTGCCGGAGTCATCTAAATCAATCTCATCCCTTCTAGTCTACGCCGAAGGCAAAATGATTATGAAGGAAAAACTGTGCGCCGTCTACACGTTCGTAATGGCGTTATCACAGTTTTTCTTTCATAATCATTTTGCCTTCGGCGTAGACTAGAAGGGATGAGATTGATTTAGATGACTCCGGCAGCGAGAGTTTAACACGACTTGCAAGATTTTCAACACGGCTGTCAATTTAGACCCATAATTTCCTTAAAAGGGACCATTAAACGGATTATTTCAAGCAAGTTAGTAAGTGGAACCGAATTATTATACCCTAGGCCTAATTTACATTTGGATATACACGAGGTAAAATGACATTTAGGGGGATTTTGGGGGCAAAACGCTACGACCAGAGTTGGTCGTGGCGTTATCAAGGACATGTGATTAGACGGTTTCCGTCTCTAAAGAGAGAGCCGGCCGACCCTACCCCAATAAGAGGCTAACGAACGAAAGAGACGGAAAATTCGGTCTAGACGACCACCAGCTAGCACCAGCAGCTGACCTATGATTGTGATTGTGATTGTGATTGAATGATGCTTGGTAACGCCATCAAGCGTTAGTTTAATTTAGGCCCTTGTATTATTATGTAGCTGGATGCAGGCGCGTAGCCAGAGTTTGATGTTTGGGGGGGCACATACATGTAATCGATCGAGGTAAAAAAAAGGGGTCTACAAAATTTCAACCGATCCTGGAAATTTTAGGGGGGGCACGTGCCACCCCGTGCCCCCCCCCGTGGCTACGCGCCTGGCTGGATGCCTGGATCTCATGGACGCTGTACAAATACAAAATCAAAATGTAGCTCATCGGCGATCCCGAAAAATTGGTCCATTTCATGACTTAGTTTGGGATCATGATCATGGGGAAAGTCTAGAGCAGGCCTTCTCAACTGGCGGCGCGCTCGCCACTCGTGGCGCTTGCGGTCAGAGTGGCGTGCGGCTGTTCCAAAAAATTAATAAAAATTAAAAATTAAAAATTAAAGAAAGAACAACATTAACAAATTATATTTTAAAATAAAAAAACTCAGAAAAATAAAAAAGTCACAGTCGAAGTTGAGCCCAAAATGTAAGGAAGCCATTTAATTTTGTTTGTTTGATTTTCACTTCATTTTGACATTTTCCGTGTTTATTTCACCAAAATAACTACATATAAATTAACTTCCAGTGTAGATTTTAGCCAGGAATTGTACTAATTATTTCACATCAATATGAAATTATGATTGATGTTTTATGGAACAAAAAGGTGTTAAAAATGCCACATCTGGGCCTTAAAAAAGCCCAAAAATCCACTAGCTTCCGGGGGCTTCGCCCCCTGGACCCCACCTGGTATCGGTTCGGTCGCTACGCTCCCTCGTAACACAGTCACCAGACATACAGGTTGGCACTTCAACCTCAATTCATTTTTGTTTTGGCGCTTCTAATAAACTAGTTGAGAAGGCCTGGTCTAGAGTCTATGTAGGCCTAGTAGACTATGTATTCTACAGCAGTTCTGCTCGGATTTTGTCTAACTTTAGCTTCACCGAAATCTCTCTCTAAAAATTTCTGAGTCTTGGACTTCGAGGAGACCGTCAATCCCGTCATATTATTAAGACAAAAAAGACCCCTGACTCGCTGAGGCTGAGGCCCGGACGCGATGACGTGATTAAAAAACTCACCGAATGCAAGCCAAGGCAAGGCAAATGAGACCGATTTTTCCTACAGTGACCTGTACTGTACATAGACCTATATTGTATTTAGCGAAGAAAAATGGAGCAACTTTAGAATTAGAAGTCTAGATCTAGATCTATCCATGGCATTACCGGTAATAGGTTAGACGGAAAAGTATTTTGGTTTTTTACTTGTCTTTTTGAAGCTCTTCTCTAGCCTCTAGGGATTCTGCGAAGCCAGATTTTAATCTTGGGCTCGGCCAGTTGGCAAAACATGTAGACCTCTACAATCATGAAGTTCTATCCATTAACAGAATAAACTGATTAATTTTGGTCTACCGTCGGCCATCTGATCTGGTTTGAGGTAGACAAAAATATCTGTGTCTGTTTGGCAGGAGGATTTAAAAACCCAATTTGGTCTCCAAAACATGTTTTTGACAATTAATGAATGATATTTATTATTTACATGAATGAATATGTTATTACCGTCACAACAATTCAGAATGAAATAAGTGATGTTACTATTTAAGCTTAGTTTAGTTCATAAAATCAACAGAAAACAAAGATTGTCAATTTTTTTCTTTCTAGGGTAGATCTAGATCTAGTTAGTCGGCTGGTCGGGTTACCTAGGTTTGAGCTGTCATTTGGACGCACTTCCACAGAAGTTTTATTAACAAAATTTCTTAATAAAGGAGGCATTTTTTGATTTATTAATCCCATGAATAAACCAACAAAAATTGCAAAGGGTTATACCCGCTTCTGTGAACTACATGTACATGTACAGTAATGACATGTCATTGTATGTACACGTATTCCCAGAAGTTTTGTGTCCCAGCAGGTTTAATACAGGCGTATCCAGACAGTTGATTTAAAACGACAATTTACACTTGTAAGTTTACATGGCAATAATATACATGTATGCCATGAATCTTTAGGCTTATGTGATACAAATATAAAGGACAAATATTAATGAAAAGCGAGACATAGGTGCCGCTTTCCGGTGACGGTGGCGACGGCGTCATCATCAAAATCTTAACCTAAGGTTAAGTTTTTGATATAATTTTGAAAGTATTAGTCCTTAGTCAATGAAACTTAGACTTTAGTGTTATTAAGTATCCCCAATACACCAGTTTACGGTTGTGTGCGCCACTTTAAACAAAGCCAATGACCTAGAGGTCATGTATTTATGCGTAAATTAAGATTGCGCCCATGCAAATTATGATGACATCACTGTCTACGCGCTGCGTTGTGCGCGCACATCATCATTTGCATGGGTGCAATCTTAATTTACGCATAAATACCACTGACGTCGGGTCATTGGCTTTGTTTCAAAGCCAATGACCCATGGTCAACTGTCTGCGCATGGGCGCTGATACAACCGTAAACTGGTGTATTATGTGAGTTGAATTTCAGGTCAAAGGTCATTTCAGGTCAACAGACTTGGACTATGTTGTGGCATCATTATCGAAAACTTAACCTTAGGTTAAGTTTTCGAATTTTTGATATAATTTTGAAAGTATAAGTTCTGAGTCAATAAAGTAATCAAGTATCCCCAATCATGTGAGCAGAATTTAGGTCACTAAGTTAAGGTCAAAGGTCATTTTAGGTCAACAAACTTAGACTTTTCGTGGCATCAACATCAAGATTTTGAATTTTTAGCATATTTTCAAAAGTGTTTGTTCAAATTCCATGAAACTTGTACCCAAGGGTTATCAAGTATCACAGTCATATGACACAAATTCCAGGTCACAAGGTCAAAGGTCATTTTAGGTCAGTAGACTTGGATTATGTTTTCACAACTTAATATGAGAATAAATGAATCAATTTTTCTTATTTTTTCATGGTTCTTAATCAATATTCACTTCAAAATGCTGATTATATTCAGAGTATTTCACTTTTGGGGGCCTGCTAATGGGCCACCCTGCCTATAAATAATGTTCCAACCTCAATTTTTCATCATATCGAATTGCGTAATGCAGGCGAGACCGCCGAGAGCGTTTCCCTTGTTATGCTATTGAATTTCTTTTGGTTAAATCCCAAGGCAACCAAGAAGGCTTCATGTTTGTTATAGTGTCCGGACATCCAATCCCCACGATACCAGGTAGACCTGCTGTCATTTATTTTGTTCAATCAATTTGATAACAATTTATTAATTTTTCTATTTTAAATTCAGGTTAATGATCATCATGGAGACAGCAATCTGAGATGGATATTATCTGCGGGATTTAAACATACTCACATTGACAATCTTTTTTTCTGGGGTTTGGTTGAGGATAAAGAGAGCCAAGATGTTCAAGAAACTGAAGAGACAGAACAAGGATAAGGAGGTAAGAACAATAACAACTAAGGTTTGGTGACCGATGTTAATTTGTATAAATCTACCTTTAATCATAAATTGTACTCACAGCTCTAGTCACAGGTAATACGTAACCAATGCTACTTGGAGTGGTATTCAGTATGAATTTGAAGTCAGATCACATAGACTTCTTATTTTCATTATTGAAATTATTTTGTATAGATCTATAGATCTCTATGCATTTTTTTTTGGTATCTACTGTACATGTATCTAACTAGCTTACTAACTAACTATCTACATGTAACTAACAAATTGATGTTGATAATTAACAAACTTACTTGTACCATAACAATCTTCTCTAGTCTGCCCTACATAGTTATCCCTACCCAAGGAAATGTCAGTTCATGCTGTTAATAACTCATAATTAATAGAGATTGAAAAATTACATGTAATTGAGGCTTGGCAATGGTATAGTATTAATGACTGCTTTGAGAGAAATAGTTGTTTTATTACGCTCAAGGGAAGGTTAGAATTGTGCTATTCCCCGAGGCTTGCCGAGGGGAATAGCCCAATTGTAACCTTCCCGAGAGCGTATGAAAACAACTATTTCTCGAATATTAAAGCAGTCATTAATACTTTTATATGCCGAAAAAAAATAGACTAAAAAATAAAAAATAAAAAATATTTTTCAATTTTGTCGAAGACGGGATTCGAACTCTTGCGTACAACAAGAGGTGTATCGAAAACCAACGCTTAGACCACTAGGCTATCGCGCGTCGTTAACATGCTCGGCAGTTTTCTCCAATATATACATTAAAATGGATTGAAAACGGCTCTGCGTGAGGGATGCTTCGCAAAAGCTCCATGAAACGGGCCCTTCTTTTACTTTTGCAATGCATATTGGCACGAACTTAGATCAAGATCTATCGGCAGATGTTGTTTTTTTGTTTTTGAGAGTTTATTTTCGTCTTCATGTCAACAATGCAAGATAAAATTGTCGGTAAGATCGATCGAGATTCAATTGTATTGAAATTACCGACCAATCCTTCGCACACATTACGGTATCCTCCATCGCTCAAACCATTTTTTAACATGTAAACCTATGGGGTAACCATGGAGTAACCATGGTTATTAAAAATATTGAAATGTTTTATGCATGGTTACCGAGAATTTTACAGGAACAGTTTAAGTTTATGAATGCAATTCGACCAATCAGATGGCTGGATTTCTTAAGTGAGGTATATAATTAGAACTATTGCCTCAATCTGATCTGATAATATTAAAGCTGTCAACATTACTACCTGTATATGCAGGTTGAACATGAATGCTGTGGACTACACATTTGGCTTGTGTATCAAGCATGTGACAAGAAAACATTGATTTACATGACTGTAGATTACACGGGAGCATGTATTTGGTAGAGATTGTTAGTACATGCTTACTTGTCTTGGAGGTGAGGGTGATAGTAATTGTTAGGAAGTAACAGTAAATCCCTATTGTATCCTTACAATAGTCACCACACTCCCTTTGGCTAAGGGTGGCTAGGTACTATTGTTCAGCTATAAAGAGTTTATGTCGCCAGAGTGGATACAAACATCAAGAGCTAAGAGAGTGTTGACTACAACTTGCTAAATAATACTGTATGTTAGTTTACACAATTTTGAAAGCTACATGTTATGTTAATTGTAAAGTACATACATCATAATCCAATCTGGTCGAAGTATTACCAAAACTTTGTATTACAATGTACCTTTAATGTCTGATGCAGGAATATTGTCATTTACAATGTACATACATGTACATGTACTCCTTTATATTGAACACACAATTAGCCCAATTGTAGGTGGCCAATTTATGTATATACCGGTACATGTACATCAATGTTAATTGTTTCATCATACTTGCCACTTAATTTGGAATGTGTACATTGTATGTAAGGGACACAAAATGAACAGTTCCTGTGGATTTGCCCTATTGATCTCTTGTTACAAAGTACTCTTTAATGTCTTTGTGTCTACTGTCTACAGTACCAGGTACTACATTCTTAGTGTTGAAGCATCTGTGGTTTGGTTCTTTAATCCTACACCTATGTACACTGTACATGTACAGTATGTGGATGCAGAATAAGTCCTTGTGACTCAACTATGACAAGCTATAGTGTGAACTATTGTATAGGCCTGAGAGGATTAGGGTTAAGGTTAAGATTAAGAAGATTGAGTGTTACTTTGTCTCCTGCTAATCCTCACTGTAAGAACAGTACTGTAACTATTTGTACACATGCTCCTCTAGTAGTCAAAGCTCCTTTACATAAAAATGTACATTGTACAAAAGAGTTTCCACACTTGATTTTGGAGGATTCAGGCTTAGAGGATAGCCATGGATGGATGGGATCTGATCTCATCTGAACCCAGTTTATTCATACTAGGGAGGGTATACTGTTGTCAGACATTGTCCGACAGGTCAGTGCCCTACGAGTACTATAGTCTAGAGGCCTACCTATTTTATGCAGAGATCCAAGAGGGCAATTTACTCTGTGTATAAGGAAGATACCTAAAGCGAAATAATCCAATTTCAACAGACAACTACTCTAAAAGATATCAGAGAAGCAGACCGGTGGAGGTTTGACTTACAATGTAAATCTGACAAAACATAAGAGAGTTATTAATTTTTGAAAGTTGTATTGGATGGATTTTAATAGTGATCTCATATTTTAAACATTCATAACCCTCTCATTATTGGCCTAATTCATTTCAAACTTTCGGCTTTCCATTTTAAAATATTTTTTCTCTCTCATGCCAATGAAAATATTACAAGGGTTGGATTGCCCTTTAACATCCTAATGGCTTTTGACAGATGATAATTGATACTGTACATGTACATGTACATGTATTTACATTCACTAGTCAAGAAATCCATGCCATTGACACCCCCCCCCCCCCCCCCCCCCCCCCGTCAAGTTAATAAAAAGCTCAGGAATCAAAGGAAAATCTTCAAATGTAGTTGTAAGCATTTCTAAGAAACGCAACCTTCTTTCTGATCTATACACTGTACATGTACATGCATCTTTCAAACTCCAGCATAGTTGTGTCTAACGTACATGTACATGTACAGTACAACAAAACAGTCCATTAGTGTCCAGCAAAATGCAGGCTAATTGCTGCCATTTTGCTGGTCTAACTACAGGGAGTGTATTCAATTGATATTGATGAATTGGGAGTATGGAAGTAGTTTCAATGGCTATTCAATGCTGTAATCCAAATACTATTGTCCTAGTTTTTGGTGATATACTACCCTGCCCTTCTGGGTTTTGGCCTAATTGACATTCACAAGTCATGAAATCCATGCCATTGACACCCCCCCCCCCCCCCCAATCAAGAGTATCAACAACTCAGGAAACAAAGCAAATTCTTTGAATGTAGTTGTAGGCATTTCTAAGAAGTGCAACCTTCTTTTCCGATCTACAATGTATCCATGCATCTTTCAAACTCCCGCATATATACCTGTACATGTAGTTGTGTCAACCGTAGGTCTACAACAAAACAGTCCATTAGTGAAGCAAAATGCAGGCTAATTGCTGGTCTTACTATTCAATTGATATTGATGGATTGGTAGTGTGGAAGTACCAGTAGTTTGAATGGCTATTCAATGCTGCAGTCCAAGCACTATTGTCCTTGTTTTGTTGATATACATGTACATGTACATGGTAGACTACCTTGCCCTCTTTTAATGATGAGAGAAGTGTTAATGTGTATATGGTCAATTTAATACTCCACATTATTGGAACAAATTAACAAGGATGTACTCTTTCTCATGTTGTTGTAGCTCCTTCCAGTGACACAATCACACACCATTAACACTGCTTTAATGAATATAAAAGTTTGAAGACTTGGCAAGGGCACTTTCCATTTCAAAGAATACAAATATTGATGTGGATCAACGCTCACTTTCCAATCAATACAAATCAATATTGTGTTCTTTAAAGCCTGTGTCATTATGACTCATTGAGTGGCTTATCATAAACCCATGCATTGATGTCTCAAGGACCGTAAGTGTAAGCATCCTTGGAAGTTTTGACTTTATTATTATTAACAAATGGAAAAGAGATGGCTAATTGTAGCAAATACTTATTGGGCAGGTTGCCCTAATTACAGGTGTGGGCCTACATGGATGAGTCTGAGATCTACATGTATGTATTATTTACTGTATGTAGACAATATCAGAAATGATTCATTGAGTTGCTTATCATATAACCCCATGCATTGATGTATTAAGCACTTTAACCAACTAACCATCCTTGGAATAGGTGACTTTTTGACTTTGTTATTATTATCAACAAAATAAAAGAGAGATTACGGTTCAATGACGGTACAAATTTTAAAGATAAAGACCAGTTCTGGTCATGCGATTGCATTGTGAAAGAAATGTTGTGGAATCGATCAGAAAAGGTTGATCATCTAGCATATTCAGTAAGTATTGGTGTGTACTACAAGGTTCTGGAATCATCAAAATGATAAGAAATTTGGCCCAGTCTTCGTAAAGCTACAAGCATTGTACACAGAAAGATGTACAAGTGTATATGGGACTACGCACACGTGCGCGACACGTGCGTATTATCTATTTGGTCTCAATAGATAAACTAATTTACCAAATATACCAATAAGTAGGCGGGTTCCTGGCAAAATGTTTACCGGTATCATCATGTATTAGTCAAAACATATTCTTTCACAAGATTGGTAATTAGAGCTTCCATTTCATTTTTTGAGAGGGGGACATTTCCAAAACTGGTCTTTACCTTAAACAAAAACAAAATTCTATTTGGTTTGAACGGGGGTGTGCCGCTCAATTAAGCCTTGAAACCCCTACCCATTTTTAAGGGTTATTTGGGGGGATTTTTCTCGAAGTAAGGCCCATTTTCCACCATTTTTTGGTGTTGGAAATTTTGAAAAAACGGGCCCATGCTTACTGCTTAGTGATATTTTTGTTAAAAATGGGACCCATTAGAGCGGCACACCCTCACTTGGGCGGAAGAACACAAAAGTGAAATGTAAATGAATGTTTTAATGTGCTGAAGGACTTTTCATGTACACTGCACATCTATCAAACAAGTACTGGTGTATTTTTTCCTCAAAACTTTGAAATGCTTGAATACAAATGAACGTAAACCTACACCTGTACATGTGCACCCAGAGACAAAACTTGTATGCCTACAGAGTGAAGAGCATCAGGGCTGTACAATGTATGAAGCGTACTCCTCTTCTACATGTATGTACGCACCTGTTTTATTTTTCAACTCATGTCTCTCAATCATCTTCAATAACAGGTGCTCTAGTTCTCTTCCATCTGGAGTAATGATTATAGAAGGATAAAGAGAAAAGTACACTCTGCTGGGTCAAAAATTCACATTTCCAAAGTATTTTTTATATCTTTGTACGTTTATTTTCCCCTACTTTTATGTCCCCCTGTACTTGTATGTCTCCCTATACATGTTTGTATTGACTAAGATTAATATTGATAATGGTATTAATGATTTAAATCCATTTCTTTAATATAGTGTGATGTTTTGAAATGTTATTAATTTTGTTTTTACCCCAGGGGTAACTCTTTCTAATTTTTCAGTTTCCTTAGAATTATTCATTGTACTACAGTATGTGCTCCTGCAGTGTGTTTGATTTTTTCTAAATCATACTTTTGACATTAACAATTATTGGCAAACTACATGTAGATATAATTATAAAGAGACTCTGTATCATTTCTTGTACAGTTTGAATGGACGAAGAACGATGACAAGGTGATGCATGCTATCGAGGTGGGTGATATTGAGAAGCTTCAGGTAACTCTCGCTAAGAAAGGAACATCACCTACCAAACTAGATGGAGATGGAAGAACACCGTGAGTATTACTATTCTCTAACCTGTCGTCTTGTACCGTAGTTTTAACTCAAACAGATTACACACTCAATCCAATTAATATGTAACCCCATTATTTGGAATTTTCCATTATATCATAGAGAGGAATTCATACATATTTGTATCTACCTACATGTACACTGTATAGACATGAAGAGGTCCCACTTTGTACATTTTGAAATAATCAGTCCTACAGCGATGGAGGTGCTACATAAATAGCCTTTGTTTCCCCTTTTCAAAGAATACTTCCACCGGTGTATCATGGAGTGCGCTGCTTGTGTATAAATGAACACTGATTACATAACTTTCGTGATCACGTACATGTATGCTGTATTTTGCATTTCACAATTTGGTCTGCAATGACCTTTATAAATCTGTTCATGCTCAGACTGCAACTACCGGTATGAACTGGCTTAAGCATGCAGCAACACAAACCACCACAAGTACACATGTTTATTAGTTGTAACAGGCAAAATATTTGCATATTTTTAAACATGTATCTACAGCACATTCATTTTTTTAAAATGGGAAACATAGGCCTAAAAAAAAGAAGATGTTGTATTGCCCTTTGCGACTGACCCAAAAATCTTGAAATCTACGGTTTACTTTAAAAAAAAGTTTTTTAGAAAAAAAATGTATTAAAGCATTCCAAACTGATTAATATCAGCCCAAAGAGGGAGTACAGAACGACCGACCCATGTTTTGTTACCTAAAGGGCAATACAACATCTTTTTTTTAGGCCTTCTATAGATGAGGATATTACTTTTATGTAATGCTGTTCTTTTTCTTCTTTGATACAGCCTTCACGTGGCAGCACAGAAGGGACAGTATCCATGCCTTGAAGTCCTGCTTCAGCTAGGGGCTAACCCAAGGGCATCTGACGGCCAAGGTAAGCACTACCAAGTCAAGAGGATATTGATTAATAGCTCACAAATTATCTCCCGGTGGTTCTACAATGCAGGCCATCTTTAAAGGCAGTGCTTAGCTTCATCAGGAACTACATGTAGTAACCGTGAGACTCCGCCAATGGTTGATTTGTGTGTCTATCTTTTGAAACGTATCCAAATTATGAAGTTTTTAAAAAAGTTTCAAGCAAAATATTGTGATAAAAGAGAGATATAAAGTAAGCCTCTGTCTTATCTCTATCAATGAGATTCTTTAACGATGTGCATCTATTTTTTAAAACTATTTCCCTCAAATATTTTTCTTGTTAAAAGATTGATGCAAAACATTCCTGAAAAAACCCAAACAAAACAGAAATTTAAAAAAATGTCAAAAGATAGCATGAACCTGCCATTAAAACTGTCTGGTTGTAAAATACAGATTCTGCCGCTGTTTCATTGACTGCTGTCATTTAGAAGTACCTGGGGAAGAGGGGTTTTTAAGTACCTCTAATCGGTGGGGGTTATTAGGGGGTGTGTGAGAAAAGGTTTCATTAGAGAGGAAGTTGATGATTGATGGCTTGGCTTGGCTAGATTTGGTCATGGTAAACTGTAATCAGTGAGAGATGCATTCAAGTGAGTTTCACTGAAATATAATGTGATTTACTGGAACTCTGAAGCACATGTATATTGACTATGGGAACTGTTAGATATGGTACTACTTGGGTACGACTTCAAAATATGAAAAACAAACACAATAAAAATAAAAAAACTATTTTGTAAAAGGAATCATAAAAAAACTCTTGGAAATTGTTGAACAAGAATTTTTCTCATTGAATCTTTGTGCTAAAAAAAGTAGCAGACTTTCTTTTAGTGGAGTCAATCATGTGCCTTGTTGAGTGGCATGGTCTGACAACATACCAGTGTTAGCTTGATCCTAAAATATTATTTCAATGAACAACATTATTCTTGAGTGTTTCAAGAGCTTGTCTGTCTTGGTAGGTCTCTGTATTACCTGTGTCTTATTTTTTGTCTTCATATTTCTTTCTTCATTATCTCTATACTCGCTGTAATTTTATTTTCTCCATTTTTCATTTCTAGAGGATTTCTGTACTTTCCTCCCTCTTTATTTGCATTCTTCTCTGTCTCTCTTTTATCATTATTCTTCATTGCCTTGCATGGATATATTTTTTCTCTGATTTTTTTTTACTTCAGAAAGTATTCCTCATTTGTGGGTTTCTCACTCTCTGTGTGTCTCCTTTTCTATGACTCTGTCTGTCTGTCTACGTGTGTTAACACTCCCTTTACAGTACTGATCTCCTTTGCTGTGCTCCTGAATCTATTTTAAGATTTCATCAGAAACACGTGTGAAAATGTCTGGAATGATGGGAATCATGAAGAGATTTGTAATCTTATGAAAGAAAACGCATTTGTGACTATCTTTACATACATGTGCGTTTCCTGGTTGTCCATTGGGAGGCTGTTGAAGTGCTAGAATGTTTTACATCTCATCCAGAGGAAATAGATGATTGAATCAATCCAACAAATTAGATCGAGAAGCTTAGCATGTGTTCGAACATTATAGTACCGATTGAGCCTACTTTCAGTATGGGCAAGTGTATTAAGGGTCATGGGATTCTGGGATATGAGTACTAATTTTGTATATTAGATGAGCATGTTAAACTACATATGGTGTAGATGACACCGGATGATCTGTATTTGTTTATAGCAGTGTGTTCATGTTATGGTCTATCCACATTTATGACTTGTCTTGGACATATACAAAAAAAATGTTAGTGCATAGTTGCATACTATGTACATGTACAGTGATACTGGATGAATCTACATACATGTATATCTAGTTTTTATAACCATTGACAACTAACGGTACTCACATTTAATTTCCTACACAAAAGTGACAGTTCATGTAATATCATTCAGAGAATGAACTTTTCTGTGTGGGGCCATTTAGTTTTGTAAATCCAGTTATAGCATTGTGAAATCAAGCATGAAACAAACTCTTGAATGATGAATTGATTAATGGAGTACCGTAGATGTCTACACGATGTTTTTGTGCATCTTCAATCAACCGTTCTATCGGTTCATTATGCTTCTGATTTGAACTTCACAACCTAGTAAACAATCAATGTTCATCTAAATATTGAGCTGGAAAAGTTTCTGATAATGAATGAAGCTTCATGAACCTACTCGTGCACACAGCTAATCAAAATTTAAAAGTGAAAAGCGGAATATACCCCCAAGTATGTTTTGTGTTGTGTTGTCCGTTTTGAATTTGAATTGCAATTTTCTTTATATCCCATTTTATGTCATGTTTAATCTTCCATCAGGTTGTACTGCATTACACTGTGCTTCAAAGGGAGGTCATTTAAACTCTATGCACAGGCTGATAAAGGCTGGAGTACCTATCAATGCACAGGACTTCAATGGCAAGACTGCATTGCACTTCTCTGGTAAGCCTGGCTAGGAGTCTAATGTACAAGAACAGTTTTAGTCGCCCATATACATGTACAGATGTCATAAATGTGCAATTTAGTCTAGTACAATGAAAATATTAAAGAGAGAACTAAGGATGATTAGCCCTCCAAACCTTATTGAAAGGTGATTATAGTGCCTTTAAACTGATTTGGGATCCTCCAACCCCCCCCCCCCCCCCCCCAAAAAAAAAAAGAAAGAAAAAGACAGTCAGGGTTAGGGTCATAAACTCATAATCCTCAAAATAATTTACTTTAACTGTAAGACACTAGGCAAGTCTACTTTGAAGTAAATGTGGCTCTTGAGAATGATTTTTTTTTATCACATGCAAGTTATTTCCTTCCATACTTATGAACATGTATGTTTCTTTCAACAGCAAAGATTGCATTATTAACTAATAGCCATACTACAGCTTGATCAGACCAAATATCAAGAAAACTTCCTTCAATATATTAGTGATTACATAATAATTTTCCCATGATACCTGTGACACATGGAACACAGGAATTACTGCATTCATGTAGCTAAAACTTGCCCTCGTTCATTTAATTAACATTATGTTTAGTCAGTGTAGTTGGGGTCACTTATAAACTCTTTGAGGCCATTATAAGCTTAAACATGTACATACATGAGGTTACATGATGTTTAATGTGGTTTGTGTTGTGGGGGTCACCTAACCCGTTGAGCTCTGCATAAGCTTAGACATCCTGTCTAAGTATGGCATTGGACTGAATGCTTGTTAAATCATCTTGAACACACATGGTGATCAGTCTACCTCCATACACATGTTGTCATATATTCAAATAAAACATTATATAATATTTGCAAATGATGTTGACAATAATCACCTGATATACATGAAGTTGACTGATACATGTAAGCATGATGTGTTATGTATGTTCTTCGTTCGTACCTCAATTTGTGTGCGTTTTTATAAATACAACTGTTATCTTATAATACTCCCAAACTTCCATATATGTGTGATATGAAAAAAAGGATACATTTATAAACAAATGATATTGAGCATTATCATGAAAAGAAAAGCTTTTGACGGTTTTCTCATAAGCTTTTGACATTAAGGTCATATGAATATTAAATCATCCATGACTTAGAATCCTTACCAATCACAGAATTACTTCCCTTGTCTATGTTACAGCTGGTAGTGGTCATATAGAGAGTACCATTCTGCTACTTCAATGCGGAGCTTCTGTTGATATACCCGATGAGGTGAGTTCAATGAACTATTTTACAAGACCTACATGTAGTAGATACAGTGCTTTATTCAATGGACTTCCAATGAGGAGGTCTGGGCCCTGTCTTACGAACAGTAACTTAATTAACATATCTTTGTTGTTGTATGTATGAAAGAATGTCAAATGGGGGATAAAAACGTATTGTGCATAAGTGTTGGCAAATGTAGATTAATGTCTTGCCGAAGGACATTAGGGCCCCAGCGGGACTCGAACTGTGAACTACACCTGTATGTGATCCACAGTCCGACAACGTATCCACTAGACCTGTATCCTGTCTCCCAAGCGTGCAGTGAAATATCCTTGATACACCTAAAAACTAACAGTTTAGAGTGGATATCCCAGCTGACTGAAAGCAGCGAGCCTGACAGGACAGGAGACAGCATCAGGAGGCCAGAGATCTACAAGCCCAAAGGCCTCCAATCTGTGACCAGGATTCATGTTGGTTTCACCCTGTGTTGTGGTTTTGTGAGCCTTTGGTCAAGGAGATCTTCAGGCGTACAATATATTTACTGCTCCCTTGGTCAACTACTCAGCTCTAGGATAAGGATAGAAATGGGATTGATAACCTTTAGACTGTAATCAAATGGAAAACAGAAAATTGAGATCAATGGCAAATCATTTATGGCAAGGATGAAAAAGGATCTTTTCATGATAAAAGATCATTTCGTAACTGAAGTCATTCCTTACTTTTCAGACAGATTTGAGGAAATTGATTATCTTTTTGTACCTGTCTCATGCTTTCTGGCAAATATCTCACATAAAATGCAACACATAAGGAATGAAGATCCCAACCTCTTTATTTTGTAGAGTAATAGGGTATCCTCGTGTCATTTTATGGGTTGGTTTCATAGTTTGTTTTGTAATGGTAGGCATGTTACTAAACACCCATGCCAAATACAATGTGAACTTCATGTAGAACAGTTTACTCAATACATAGACATATTTTTTAAAATAAATATATTTGACTACCTGTCATTCCACCTCCTTCTACCCCACTCTTCTCCCACTCCATGTGTGACTTTAAAATCACTTTCATTCTCAGCCCCCCACCCACCCCCCCCCTCTCTTTTTTTTCTCTCTCTCTCTCTCTCACTCCTCTCACCCTCTCACCCTCTCATTCTCTCTCTCTCCCTCCCTCCCTCCCTTCTCTCTCTCTATCTCTCTCTCTTTCCCCCCCTCTCTCTCTCTTTCCTTTTCTCTCACACACACTCACTTACTGGCCTCTTGCCCTCTCCCTTTCCCCCCAACTGCCCCCCTTCTCCTCCCCTTCCATGTAATGTATACTAGATAACACATGTGCCTGTAATTCATTGATCAGCCATGGTAGTGGTTACCTGTCCTGACTGACTGCGTATGATTGAATGTCTGCACCATGCCAATTTTGACCCATATCTCTTTCCTGTATCTATCATCATCACCTAGAGGTCTAGGGTCTACACCCAATGGCTTTCAAAACCAGATGTTAAACTCATCTATCGCAAAGTTTTTTTCCTAAAAAGGCAGCAACGAAGCTGCCCTATACAATGTAGCTGCTGCACATGACAAGATATGGCTTGAAGAAAAAAAAATTGAATTCCTTTTTTTTTCACATACATGTTTCCTTTGCCCTTTATACATGATGTACTAAAGAACATCTACTTCAGTCAAACCTGCTTTAGTGACCACCTGTCTAGAAAGACCACATTTTTTGTTTCCCTTGAAAATAGTTTCTCATCGAAACATGCACTGAAGGACCTGTCTACAAAGGCCACTTTTTGTGTTTCCCTTGGGCGGTCGCTATAGACAGGTTTGACTGTACTTATACATGCCTGTTTGGTTCAGTGCGTGCAAGTTATTATTATAAAAGTTCTTAAATTAGACTTTTGTAATTTAAGGCAATTCATATCATCAAACACCAGCCCCTTGTCCTTGTTTCCCCATATATGAACCGGTTTACTAATCCTGTGAGCAATCCCCATACCCAATCATGTTCGGTGTTTAATAATCAAACAGTCCTTGTACGAGGTCTCTATTGGATTTTCATAAACAAACTAGTTAACGTGATTCCTAACTGCGACTTGAATTCTCTGGCCTAATTATAGGTCCCACCTGGGTGGAAGCGTTTATGAGCCGATTAAGTTTCCCCTTCGCTATTAATCTAACAACTCCCCCCCCTTCCCCTTCACTTCATCACCCGCCCTGGAAATGAGTTATAATAGCTCTACCCCAATTCTTTTTATGCATGTTCTACATGTAGTTGAACACAATGCATTAATTTGATCATATTGTGATGCTGCGTTCACAATTTGAGGTTAAAGGTAAAGATCAGTTTTGGAAATGTCCCCCTCTCAGAAAATGAAATAGTATACAAATAATGAATGGTTTTGAGTTCAATAGTGCGAATATGTTCATGAGTTGAAAGATTAACATTCTATTCAACGAGGCGTCAGCCGAGTTGAATAGAATTAACGTTAATCTTTCAACGAATGAACATATTTGCACTATTAAACGAATGAAAAACATTCATTATTTGTTTTATACAACATCGAAGAAGACCTAATAGAACGTTAATCAACAAATTATGCTTTACTCCTTATAAAGATAAATTAAAGTTCGAGTCAAGCTTTCTCGATTACATGCAGATTGCCTTCGCGTCAGATACACGCAGGGATACGCGCACATGCAGCAGAGAGGTACGCAGTCTGCATATAACCAAAAATGCACGGCGCATATAACCAAAAATGCACGACCGTGCAATATACCATCTATTGAATATCATGTGACCAACAATCGTCCAATCAAATGACAAGGATCCACGTAGGTGTTGTATAAAAGCTCATAATTACCAATCATGTGAAAGAATATGTTTTGACTAATACATGATGATAACCGCGTACTAATTGATATATTTGGTAAATTATCAATCGATCTGGCCTGGTTAGATATAACAACTGCACTTCAACATTGAACATTTGGGCATATATTCCATCTAAACCTATGAAGGCAATAATTAAACATTATTGAATGGATATTTTGCACCCCAAACCCTTGAACCGCAATTTTACCACTACCGGTCTTTATCTTTAAACAAAACCTATTTCACCTTCCAACAGCTATCCTTCCGTAAAATCTGTATACCTACAGCATAATGCGAACTGTGAATACTGCATACTGTACATGCACAGAATATTGTCTGTACAGAGCCAGAAGGGTGAATAATTCTGTGTTAAAGGTACTATGTCCCTTTTGCAGCCAACCTCAAATTCTGTAGAACTTTGCAGGAATTATGAATATGTCATGTATGTCCTATCTGTGAAATTTAAACGTTAGCAGTGTCCTCATATTCAAATTATGCAAGGAAACCCGTTTACTTGCTAGACTTCACTGTCAGACACTATTGAGTGACTGACTGGCCTTTTTTCTTCTTTGGTAATAACATACATGAAAAGAGTTATAAAGGGTACATGAGCATTTGTCTACATCAATAACCCACTTCTTGTGATGGCCAAGATTAACCTGATTGAATCTTTGCGCAGCATATAACGTATGACCATTCGGTACAATTGTCTGAAAATCAAAACTATTACTTTTGGGCTCTATAGCCCTAAAGTCGATTTGACAACTAATAGTCATTATTTTCCCACTTGAAGACATTGTCAAGCCCCACCTTTTTAAGGGAAGTTCTAAATTAGTATTATCTTTCAAATGCAGTTGGAATTTAACTTTTTCATTTTTTTGGCCTGCAAATGGGACATAGTACCTTTAAAGCATAATTAATGACTTGACACTCTTCTGGCTTGAACCGACGGTATTCTAAGGGTGCATTCAGGCAAGCCCATTCTACCTTCCAACACCCATGCAAACATTTTCCTTCCAAGTGTGATAAAAATGCATTGGTTCATGTTCATTTTGAATTGATTCAAGGCTCATTTCATCTGTCCTTTCAATAGCAGTGCTCCCATTCTCCGTTGAAGAGGAACAAATCGCTTCTAAAAATTAGACTAACTTTATGGGAGGCTCAATATGCTTATAAAACTTGTATAGGAGGCAAATCCAACTGTAGAATTATGGTTGGACTAAGAATGCCTAATTTTTCTTCCTGTTTGTGGAGAGGTCTCATGGAATTGACTAAGTGCAAGGTGTTTTTATCAATGAAACAAGAAATGGCAAACTTTTTAATTTGCAAGCGCATTGATGACACTTGTTTGCAGATAGCATAGCACAGCCACAGGAGGACCTACAAAATTCACTGTGCTTACATATACATATAACATGACCATGAGGTGCATGTAGTAATCCAATCAAGGTGTTATATTCTTGTCTTGGTCTGAGTTGGTCATATTCCTGACCTAGCTGCAGATCTAGAAAAGTGTTTTTCTTTCTGGTCTCTGGAATCCCATGTCTTAACAGCAAAACCAACAAATCATTCAAGAGTATTTAAGAGCTTGTATTTATTAGCCCAAACCATCACCCAGAGATAATTATGTTCACACTTCTCTAGATATCCTGCTTCCTAGTGCTAATCCACCAAGCGAGGGCCTCTGACTAATGCTTGACCAGGTCATCAACATACATGGGACTTCAAGGATAACTGCATGTATAAACCCACATTGGCACGCTGCTTTCAATAAAACTAGAAACGTCTGAGAAATATCAGTGAGAGTATGAGATAGATATAGATATACAAAAAAAAGTTTTGTTTTGGAAACCTGAGTTTTTAGGTGAATACCATTATTTTGGTGATCAGGCCATTTATTCATGTATTATTCTGCATTTTAATGTCCATGCAATATGTTATCATGGCATCAAGAATGCTAGAATGAAGCTAATCTTTAGTGTGCACAGATCACCTTTAACTACAGTGTACTCTATTAAATACAGTGGAACCTGTCTACAAAGACCGCCCAAGGGAGACAAGAAAAGTGGTCTTTATAGGCACGTGGTCTTTATGTACAGGTTTCTCTAGTAGTACATGTTTTAATGAGAAAGCAATGTCAAGGGAAACTAAAAATGTGGTCTTTGGAGACAGATGGTCTTTCTATACAGGTGGTTGCTAAATGAGGTTGGATGGGAGAACATACACAGACACTTATAGCATCCAGGATTTAGATTCTTTCACAACTCTAAGTAACGGTAACCTCCCTTTCCTGCTGAGAGACATGACTGATGCCCCATCTACAGAGGGAGAGTACATGGCCTCTCTATCACTTGGCGAGGTTATCCAAGCTAGACGTCCAACTCCTCAATGTAGTATGCACACGTAACTGTGATTTCGGGGGGGGGGGGGGGGGGGGGGGGCTCAACGGGACTATCACCTTCATTTCCTGCACGGGATGATGTTTTATATTCATGTAGCATATGGCCTCTTATTAGTCTTAATCTTCTGTGTACCACACAAATAATCTTTCCGTGCGGCGGTGTATCTATCATGGGTTAGATAAAAGAAAGACTTCAATATGGTTTAACTGTTTCCAGTGCCAGACTAGTCTATACAGTGTTAAACGGTTGCCTTGGAGCTAATGAGCAATGTCTTATGAACAGTAACTTCAAAGATTGACTTTAAGTTGGACTTAACTCCAATATTGAACTCACTACATTGGCTTAAAATTCACCACCGCATATCCTTCAAAATTCTTCTCCTGTGCTACAAAGCTATCAATGGCTTAGCCCCCTCTTACCTTTCCGATCTCATATCCTTACGTTCCCGTACGTCGTCACGAACACTTCGTTCATCTTCCACATTACTGTTAACACCTGGACCCCGCACTAACACCCGGTATGGTGACCGCGCCTTTTCAGTTATTGCCCCCGCTCTCTGGAACAAACTGCCCGCCTTTATTCACTGCGCCCCCTCTGTATCTCAATTCAAATCTCTACTCAAAACCTATCTTTTCAAATTGTAAATTGCAGTTGTGCGTCGGTCAATGGAGGTGCGCACCATATTTGTCTTTATTTAGTTGATTGCCACTGTTTTTCTTACCTTATCTATGTTACTTTTGTATTTTTGCTTTTTCTTCTAATTTAATTCTACGGGTTATAGTCTTCTCCTTATCAGAACACTGTGCGCTTAGAAACATCAGTATTAAGCGCCTAATAAATGTTATGTATTATTATTATTATTATTAACTATGGCAGGCCATTCATGTCACTGTTTGCTCTCACCATTTACTGATATTGGCCTCTCAAGAGGCGTATAAATCATGGTTGTATATCTACAGAATTTACAATTTTTGATAGTTCATTATTGAAGAAAAAAATATTATCTAAAAGATCATTATGGTGAGAGCAAACAGTGGCCATAGTTAAGTCTGACTTAAAGTCAATCTTAGTCTTTGTGAAACACTCCCCAGAACTGGGTAGTTTTGCAAAGCTATTGTGTTTGACAACGCGATCCTTCTGTCAATCGGTGACTACGGTATCATTTTGTGAGGCAATGTAAATGTATCAATCATAGAACGTCATATCAGAGGACCATCATATCGCTTGTGGCTTGACCATAGGAAGTTAATGTCTAGGGGCGGCCTCTCTATATGCTTGGCCCCTAGCTGACTAATTAATGATTAATGTGTATCTTTCTTATACACTGTAGGGTGCTCTTGAGTTACTAGCATGGTATAATTTACAGCATCAACAGCCTTTTTTTTAAAGAGGCAACAAAATATCCAAAAATAATTAACTTGCAAAGCTCCAACTGGACCAATGTAGAGATTGATATGGTGAGAAAAGACAGAGAAGATATCTTCACCCTCAATCCATAAATGATATTACCAATTATATCTTCTACCTGATATTTTACAAATTAGTAAATAATAATAATAATAATAATAGTGAGTTCTTCTGTAGCACTCATGTCTGTCAGACTTGACACTCCTGCCTCTCCCTAAAAGACATTTCTTTGAGTTTAGTTTATAAAAATAAGTAGCCAGATACTACATACTGTACATGCACAAAATACGGGGTACACTGTAACAGTTTGAAGCTGCTATTTTTTTCAAGTATAGTAATGAGAGATAAAAAGATTATCAAGACCCTTGGTTGTGATCTAAACACCTTTTTATTTTGTGTGGTTTTCCCTGTCCCTGTCAATTTCTAGCTAAAAATTTAAAAAATTGGGTCTTTTTAAACAATTAAATTTATAGCCCAAAGACGTAAACAACTACTTTGTGTTTCATGCAGCGAATAACATTACGGGAGCCGAATTTCTATTTACGGCAAGCCTCATCTATGCCAAAATGTGAGGAATAAACCCCTCTGCAACCAGTCAAATGGTATGTTGACAAGGCTGTGAGGAGGATTGGGTGGGGTCTTTGCAAGACTTCCTGCTTTGCAACACCTTGAGGGTTGTGACCCGTCAGACAAGACATCCTCTTCCTCTTCTCTCTCTTCCTTCCTCTCTCTCATCAATGGATGCATCGATGATGAGGTGAAAGAGAAGAAGAGTCTTCCCAAGACTGTAACCGGTTGTACGTAATATGCTTCTGCCAAAAATGCTCCACTGTCAATACTCTACACTAACCTAATTCCTTACTTCAAGCCTGGACGTACCAAACACTTTTAAACTTGACCTTAACCCTGACCTTAAATCAACTATGATACCCTGTATCTTTTATGAAATAAAGCGCAGAGCAATAGACAGGTTTAATAACACGTTCAAATCTATAGATGTTTCTGTCCGGGGACCTTGTGACAAGTTATTCCATTATTCGACTACAATACTTGGAATCAAGTTTGCATACTGGTACATTACACGTTGTTATGTTGCCTCAGGCGAGCTTTGAGGTTGATAAGAACAACCTTTGTTTAAAAAAGTATTCATAAAATTTGAATATGTTAGTAAACTGGTCAAATGCTGCCTGTTGCAAATGTCTGATCAAACTGAAAACATGTCAGTACAGCTACATGTAGCTTGTACATTAATACTCCCTTTTCAAAATAGTAGATACAGCATTGGGACACAGTGAAGTGGCATTTTGATTTTATTTTTTTTTAATCTCGAACATTTTATTTAAAAGCTGTAAGAACAGAATATATTATATTTCACAATCAAACACAGTGTTTTGATTACAATCCTGTAGGTTATTTCCTGTAGGCCCGCTCAATATTTCCTGAACTGTTGAACAGCCCCCTGTCATACCCTTATGTGACTGTGTAGGCATGAAAACGTTATGAATGAAATATGTTACTCAATATGGTTGGCATATTGCCACTTCCTTTCTTATCAGGACCCCCTATCTACAAACTACTTAAAGTAGTTTCAAAGTGAGTAGTGATTTTGAAAATAACAAAAAACAAAGGGATTATCTGATTGATTATGCTTCTGATTATTTCTTAAATGTTTAAACCACAACAATATTTGTAATTTATTCATTTATTAAAAAAAAAAATTAATTAAAAAAAATCCCTCTAAAAAAAAAAAAACCCAGTTGGTATTGATCTAAATAGAGATTTTAAAGTAGGGGAAGAATTAATGTATGTCATGAATAGACACATTTTGAAGGCCTGAATTCTGCCCTGTAGAGGCTCCCATGCTGTGAGCACGGCAAGCTTGTCATGAGTCGAAGCAGTATCGATTTCTTGTAAATTCCAGTTTATAATAAAAACGTTAAATTAGTGACTGGCCTAGGGAGGAAATCCGACTAGGAATCAAGCCAGGATAGGGTCGCCCATAGATTAGACGACCTCCTTTCTGCTATTTTTATTTCTCAGAAATGATTATGGATTATCTTTTTTCCTTCATAAGTTCATATTCTTACTCAGTATCTTAATTTATGCCCCGGGCAGGGCTAAATCCAGTTTCAAAAATTAAGAAGTTCGGTGATAGTGTAGATTTGAGCAATTAGGATGTTTTATATGAAGTTTGGAATCGACATGTTTCGAAAAGATTTGTGGGGATGCCGCATTTATAGCATTTAGCAATGACATCTTTCCTTTCCATGATAATGTCTACAAGGATCATTTGAGAGGGAGTTGGATTTCATTGAGTTGATTTGATGAAGCTATTTGATTCATATGTTTTCGGAGAACTGTAAGGGTGCTGTCCTTCAGCGGAAGATGACTAATTCTCATTCTAAGTTATTGAATTCTGTTTCAATACGTATGGCATGGAATCAAATCTTCAAGCAAAAACTGTTCAATAGACCAGTTTACTTCAAATTTAATGCATACCTTTTAGACAAAGGCTGTTCTTGACAACCTGAAAGCTTGCCTAAGGCTACATGTAGCAACAAGTAATGTACATGTATGTAAAAGTCTTGTAGTTTGTTCATTTATAACAGGTTAATGGAATAACTAGTGACTAGGTTCCCAGGAAAGAAAATTAAATTTATATGCTATTTATTTATATGTAACGAGGGAATGTGAACATTTTAAATAGTTTGCTCTGCGAAGCCAAATTCTATTATTGAGCTCACAGCAGCAATGTCGTGGATGGCTAATGCATTCCTAATTTCCTACTATTAATGGTTTCCTGTGAATGTCATTATGCAATTCAGGTGCTCCTTTGGTGCTGTGTTGCCTTGCTTTATATTTTTCCTACAAACTACATGGACACTAGGCCTGAGTCAAAACGGGTCCCCGCCCGGGCCCCGACCGTCGAGCTGAAACCCGGTTTTTGGTTTTCGGGTTTCGGGTTTTTCAAAATTAAATTTCACACTGATATTTTGAAATATAGAACTAAAAATATGCAATTCACAAACTTATATATCAATATAATCAAATAAATATGCTTTAGAAATAAATAGATATTGTTTCAGTTGACGGTAGGTGTTTTTATCGCTCTAAAATTGAGGCTGCAAGAAAGGAATCACGCTTCGTGGTACCGATCGAGTGCGTTCAGAAACGGAAGTGGAAATAGATCGATGACCCACTGAAGACAGAGCAAGAAAGTGCCACACAGAAGACTAAAATGTTGATCAGACTATTGCAATTAAATCGTAATACTAAAGGCATTAATTTAATTGTCAAAATATATCCACAATATAATGGTTTACCCTTGATAGTTTGATGAAGGAAAATAAATTAAAGCTCTTGAAATAACATCGAAGTGCCTTTCGTTCGTTCTAAAAATACGTGTATAACGGCAATCAGAAGTTACGAGTCAAGCTTGATATGCATGTTTACATCCCTGCACCGTCATTCGACCTGATCGGAACAATAAGCATTTAACCAATTAAAAAACATCACGTAAGACTTTGAGGGACTCCAATTCAACAAAATTACCGTAAAATAGTTATTTGCTTTGACAAATAATACTATAGATATTCATAATATCTTACAGAAATAATGATATTTCATGAGCTACGTACTCGATATCGAGTTCAGCTAGCCATCATTTTGAAATGAGACCTAGTTGTCATGCATGCAGCGCAGTAGGCTAGCTACAGACAGAATACGGCAGCTCGCATCGCAGAGAGGGAAAAAAAAATCACGTAATAGGCACGTGAAGATCACGTGATCTCAGGCCCGCGCTTTTTTCCTCTCTCCTGCATACTGCCCTCTACAGTCTACTGCATGACAACTACGTCTCATTTCAAAATGATGGCTAGCTGAACTCGATATCGAGTACGTAGCTCATGAAATATCATTATTTCTGTAAGATATTATGAATATCTATAGTATTATTTGTCAAAGCAAATAACTATTTTACGGTAATTTTGTTGAATTGGAGTCCCTCAAAGTCTTACGTGATGTTTTTTTAATTGGTTCCATGCTTATTGTTCCGATCAGGTCGGATGACGGTGCAGGGATGTAAACATGCATATCAAGCTTGACTCGTAACTTCTGCTTGCCGTTATACACGCATTTTTAGAACGGACGAAAGGCACTTCGATGTTATTTCAAGAGTTTTAATTTATTTTCCTTCATCAAACTATCAAGGGTAAACCATTATATTGTGGATATATTTTGACAATTAAATTAATGCCTTTAGTATTACGATTTAATTGCAATAGTCTGATCAACATTTTAGTCTTCTGTGTGGCACTTTCTTGCTCTGTCAGTGGGTCATCGATCTATTTCCACTTCCGTTTCTGAACGCACTCGATCGGTACCACGAAGCGTGATTCCTTTCTTGCAGCCTCAATTTTAGAGCGATAAAAACACCTACCGTCAACTGAAACGATATCCATTTATTTTTTAAAGCATCTTAATTTAATTCAATTGATTATTTTATTGTTTTGAAAGCAGTAACTGTCCTTTCCGTCGCATTATTAGAACAGCAACTGAGTCTAACTCCCGCCGCTGCATGCACACGATTTTTAGTGTCAGTGCAGTGGTGAAAATTTCGGGTACCCGGTCCCCGCCCGAAATTTTCAAGTCAAACCCGGGTTCGGCAAAACCCGTGATGACTCAGGCCTAATGGACACTGAATGTACATGTACATAACTAATAAGGGTCAAAGTTGTGAAATATTGAATAATTTTAGGAAGATAAATTTAGCATGTTTCACTTTCAATGAATTCTGGTACATTTGTTATGCCTCAGTCACACCTTTGCGAATTTGGCTTGCATATTGCTGCGTATTTATGGCAAGCTGTTCTAACATTTATTCCTATTTCTTGATACCAAAAATTACCATTGCTTTACAACAGAAAATCATTTCTTGATATCAAGAAATAGGAATAAATGTTAAAACAGCTTGCCATATATACGCAGCAATATGCAAGCCAAATATGCAAAGGTGTGACTGAGGCATTAGCTTAGTACTTGGTTGATGTGTGCATCAATTGTTCTAGAGCTTGATAATAACAAAAAGTACTTTACCACTAGTGGTTTCCCAAGTGGTACATGTGTATGTTGACAGAGTGCTGTCATTTATAATTTGCACTTTAAGATGGAGAGGTTCATTATCTGAAGTGTAAATCCAATTTTCTTGGCAACGCACAGACAGTTTTAATTGGACAAGATCACAAACCTGTTTTATTAGCAATCATTCTTGGGTTTGTGCCACTGAATTGACATACGTGTATTAGCCCGTGGATGTTTAGCTGGGAGGTTACATTGTAGAATGGAAGTTAAAGTGAGGTGTGGCATTTAGAACATATCATTTTCTAAATTAATGTAATTTACAAATCTATTTTTAGTCAATCATAGTAGTGAATAATAAATATTAAACGATTTGACGAACTAGACGTGTGTATTAATAGCTAAATTGTTATACAGGAATTACTTGTTATTATTATCAGGCCTTAAATTTCAGCATTTTTAGGGCAAGGCCACTTTTCTGTAGGGCACATTCCTATATTACAGCACCAATAGGAAGAATTGGAAAGGGCACACAAAATCTCCAAGGCCAATGAGAGGGGCATTGAGGCCAATCAAAGGGGCATCCACGGCCATGGCCTTGGTGGCCTTGGATTAATTTTAGGCCTGTATTATCTTTTGTTTTTTTGTGTGGATTCCTGAATTAAAAAAAAAAAGGCATCACCTGTGTTCCCCGAAATACATTTGTGTATTATTTTTACCATACTAAATGTATAAGATAATTTGCTGAAAGGTTGAATTTTAAAAATAATTTTTAAACATTTATAAAGTGTTTAATTCAGTGATTCATCAAATTTTAAAGTTTGGTCTTGATGCATTAACACTAGAAAAACACAGGGCAAGGGTCTCTTCTTTAATATACCTTTTTTGTTTAATACATTGTACATTGTTAAATTACATTAGAAGTTTCTATTTTTATTGCGAGAGCTTGAGCAAATATGTATTCAGTCCCTTCCGGGGTCTTAAAAATGTAATGATACCTTTGAACAAATTATTGGCACCTGCCCTTCCGATGCTAATAATGTGAGGTCAATGGATATTGAATTCATTTTCTTCCTCTGAGATTCGTCGGACAATACAACACCTGCTCTTGGAATCTCTATTTCACTTTGAAAGTTAATGAAGACTTAAATTGGCAATCTGGCCTTGGTTTTTGCCCAAGAGAAACTTACGGTACCTCTAATGTATCTGTTCACTAGTAACCAGCTTTTGAAGATTATTCATAGATGAGACATATCCTTTATGGGTAAATTGTTAGCAATTACAAATAGGTAAACAGTCAGGCCCCCCTCCCCCACACACACACTTTCCCCCTGCTCCTTAACAGCATATTTTGCTATCTTGTAAAGAACCCAAGATTTCCTGTGGTAATTTTTTTTCTTCTCCTACTGTACATTGTATATCGATATGTCCGATTCTTTGTGTGTGGTTCAAAGCTAAACCGTTTCTGCTCCCACGCTATTTTACGCTGCTTTAGCCAATGTTTGTCAAAACTTCAACTTGGCAGACAAAGCTCATACAATTAGCTCCACATGCGACCCTGTTGAATATCCAGTTTAGACTTCAGACTTCAGTGATTATTTCCTTTGGCAATGATTTCCTTGTAAATTTTTGTAAAAAAATCTTTTCTCTGGCAGAGCAAGACCTTTCATGTACATGTTTCTTGTGAAACATTTGTTGTTGTGTTTGAAATCTTGATCTTGATTTTGAAAGTGAAGTTTTATGAAAAATGAACATCACTATTTCTGCATAGAATGTTGCTCCATAACATTCATTTCTTCAAAGATATACTCATAAAAGTTCAATGTTGTTATACAATGTAGATAAGAAAATAAAAATATTGGAATTGTTGAAAATGATAGTAGTAGACTCATTCCTTATTCACATGTCAATGAATTTGGCTTCATTATTTCTTTCTCTTTATTACATGTGTGTTGATTGTAAGGATCTTATTTATGGAAGTCCATTGGAAAAGCCCATTATAATCTATAATCATGTATTATTCTTTTCTTTGTTGCAGTATGGCAAGACGCCTTTTATGGTAGCTGCATCATCTGGTCATGCCGGTGTGTGTAAAGATCTTATTGATAGAAGAGCTGATGTCAACAGTCAAGATCATATACAGAAGTAAGATGAATGTTCCCATCACTCAAAGCATTGACCTTTTTCTTCTCATAACTTAAATCTGACACTTAATTTAAGCCTGGCCTTATTGATCCGTATTCTACTTACCATAGATTTAAACCCGATGCTAGGCTTTTAAGCTTTAAAAAAAAAATTAGGTCAAAGTACAAACAAAGGAAACTAATCTGAGGTCTTAGTTTTCCTTTATTTTAAGGTTTGTTTATTTATTTATTTAAATACAGTGATTAAAGGTAGCTCATAATCTGTCTGTGTTGGGTTTAACATTCCCTTGAGTTTTAAATGTGATAGTGCCACTAGAATTACACAAACAGTATGTATAACAGGTGAATTTGTAAGAATTTTTTTTTCAGTAATTTTGCCTTTTTTTCTTTGTTCATCTCGATTGTAATATTGTTTCATGAATTAACTTATGATTCTTTGAACCTATTTTGATTTTCAAGAACAGGCACAGCTTTTTCTGAGTCCAAGAAGATTTGATACAATATTTGGCAGTTAAAACTTCCCGCAGCACTTGAAGGGTTACTAACAATTGAAAACTATGTTTTAGGCTATCAATTACACTTTAATATGTCATGATCATTACCGACATCATCATTGCCATCATCATCATTATCACCATCATCATCACCATCATCATCACCATTATCATCGCTATAAAGAGCGTGACTACATGTACTTCCATACTGTGTGCATCTTATTCATTGTCTAGACCATAATCCTCTAAACATGACAACCCCATTATGATTTTTTTCGTAGTCAAGGAAGCAACCTTCCAAACATTATTTTAAAGCCCAGAATATGTTGCTTCCTGAGTCATAATAGGTTGGCATTAAACTAACATGCTATTGTTGGCAGAAAAAAGAAAACCTTCAGAATGTATGACTCATTAACAGGAAAAAGAATGCTGTTATAACATTGAAAATAGAGGGAAATGAGCGTGAAGAGGGCAAACAGTGTATGGTTTACTATTGTTAGAGATGAAGGCATATAAGATATTCAGGTAATGCTATTTTTAAAAGAACTCAAGTACATGAACATTTAATTGTATGTAGCAGGGATAAAGTTTAATGAGATCTAACAGCTGCATAACAATAACAATTTAGTGGTTGTTTTGTTTCCTTACTCATACACATGCAGAGATGCCAACCAGTACCATTTCATCAAATTTAAAACAAGTGAAATACGAAAATACGATATTGCCTCAGTCTTTCACAAAAAAAAACATTATAAACTGCGGAATTGGATAGAAAAATGTTCAAATTAATGCTGTAGTCAAACGTTTAACCGTCCGGTATCCGACCGCCCATGGCGGATACCGTTTTCAATTGGACGGTTTCGTTTTCCCGTTTTTTTTTTTTTTTTTTTTTTTTTTTATAATTTTTTTGTTTAATAATTTTTTTTTTTTTTTTTTTTTTTTTTTTTTTTTAAAGTTTCGATTTATGCCTCTCCACCTGGCACTAATTGCCTGGCAATGTCTCCCAGCTCAGTAATATGTGTGTTGACTCACCACTCGGAAACTAGAACAACACTCCAATTTGTCTGTCATCTTGGTTTGAAAGTAATTTGTGTAATAGATCTCAATATGTAGTTTATAATAATAATTCCTCAAATTTGTCTACACATGGCGTACCACAAGGTTCTATCCTAGATCCTCTACTGTTTTTAATTTACATTAATGATCTTACACATTCTTCTAAAAACGACATTGTTACTATTATTTGTGACAAGTTCCCAAGCACAAATCGGCGCCTTGAAATGCACCTCGCAGTTAAATGAAAGTCCATCCCGCTTTTTTTTTTTTTTTTTTTTTTAAATTTTAATCGTTTAACCAAAAACCGTCCGGTTTTGACTGGCGGTTTAAACGGAATTGGAGATATCCGTGATGTTACAGCACTAGTTCAAGTGTACCCCCCCCCCCAAACCCCAACAAAAATGAGCCTACATGTATATTGGCGGGGAAATATGCAGAATCGGCAGCTTTACAATTTTCTCATTAAATGTTAATAATGAAAGAGCAAACATTTTACTTGCTCCTTCTTACCACATTTTTCTGAGTTCTGACATTTTACTGGCCCATGGCCAAAGGGCCAGTGGTAGTGTCAAGTTTTCGTGAAAATCTGATTTTTCTCTCAAAAATATGTTTAGTATATTCATTCTGTTTTTTTGAGTCAAGAGGTTGGCATCTCTCCATTTGATGAAAATTAGAGGAGATTGTTTAATTTATTACAAACCAGAGTGCATTCAGACAAAGTACATACTTAGTATATCGGTATATTCATTTGGGTAATTGCTGACATGAATTTTTCAAAAGATAGTTGTGACTTCTGTTGGTCCATTTTCTCTACATATATCCTTTATAATTTCAATCAATCACTGATCATCCCAGGCTTCTACTAAAGTCAACAAGAAGGCCCCTGGTTTTCATCACCCTTTTCTGTTATTCAATTTCATGTATTGCTGTAGTCAGCAGAAACAGGTGGTTTAAGCACCTGCTAATCAATGAATCAATACATATACCAGTGAAGTCATGGTAATGAAAGACATCATTGAAACTTCAGAGATTCTATGACCTAATTTATTGATATGTTTCCCCCCACTTTCTTCTTACTTGTTTTGCTTTCTGACAGTATGTACTGTGTGCTGCAAAAGGGATATTATCTTTGCAATATGATGTTATATGATTATGTATTAGAGAAAGAGAAAGCAAAAGACCCTCACATTTCCATTAGCCATTTATTGACATCGAAATACGATTTACATTAAAGGAGCTACACAAAGAAAAATTCACTACAACTGATAATTAGAACAAATTACATATGGATGGAAAGATTTTCTCTTGAAAAACACGAATAATGTGCTGAGAAATCATATAGATATAATGGAAAGGCGTAAAATGCAATTTTTCAAGACCCTTCTTAGACCCCCGAACGCCCCTGAACGTAAGCCAAACACACGAGCGTAGTGAGCTCTGAATAGTGACGTCACACACTGGACAAACAGCTCAGTACCGGAGTCGCGCGTGTATTGGTCTGCAGCTAGCCAGACGTGTCCAGTGTGTGACGTCACAAATATTGACGCTCAACAAAGCACCGCTGAAGGCAGAAAATCTGGATCTCAAAACTAACATTTTTGAGAGTTGATTACTGCGGGCCCCAAACATATTTTGAAGAGAAGAGTTGTTGTATTTGATCAGTAAGGCTTCCCCTTCGCAATGATATGAGTTTTGCATCAATTCAAAACACTTTTGATTCTTCGTGGGTCTACTTTAAATAAATTGAATCAAATTAAAGGGATGATTGTATTTGGTAGTCAGTCTGAAATTAATTTGTTTCTTTGATATTTTACATTCTGTTTGGAGCCAGAATGACATTAACTTGTAAACTTTTACACATAGACGATATTAAAGAAAAAGAAATCTTTCAAAAATGTACAATCTTCTCTCCCCCCTGTAGGACCCCTCTGATGGCAGCATGTGAGAACGGCCACAAAGACACGGTAGAGCTGCTCATCAAGAGAGGAGCTAGGGTAGATCTGTGTGATGCCCAGGGGTATGATGCCAAGTATTATGCTGAAGGCAGTGGACAAGACAACCTGTCAGAACTCCTGGATAGCGCCCCATCGGTAGCTACTTGGGATGTTCGTAAGTAGGGATTGTAGTGATCATGGTGATGATGGTGGGGATGATACCAATGAGGCCTTTAACAAAATGATGTTGTCTTACCCTTTAGGTGCCATACATGGGGCGATCGGTCTGATTTTTTATTTAAAAAAAAACTGTTTGTTCTTCTCTTTTTTTTTTTTTTTTTTTTTTTTTTTTGGGGGGGGGGGGGGGGGTCGGTTGCAATGGGCAATACAACATTTTTTTATCTTAAAGGCCTGATAAGGGTGATGATGATGGCAACGATCGTAATGATGATGATGATGTTGCCGATGGTGATGTGGTTATGTTGATGACTGCAATGATGATGATGGTGATGATGGTGATGAGTAGATGAGAAGGAGGAGGAGGATAAATAAAAGACAGTAATGATGATAATGAAGTTTGTATGGCTTTCTATCTTGCATATCATTGCACTAATGTTTTCAGTATGAAACTACTATATAACTCTGATGGTCTCTCCATCCACCCATCTAGAATCTATTCATCAATCTCCCTATCATTATCTCTGTTGCCAGGTAACGAGGAAGAGGAAGCCTATGATGAAGTAGCTCCTGATGCTGTGGATTACATAGATACCTTTGATGTGGGCAATGAGAGAGCGGACTCGCCTCCTCCGAACAAAAATCATCAGGTACACCCCAATAGCTTTGTTGAAGTCCTCATGTAATTTTATTTGTGTCATGTAAACATGGCACATTGGTCAGTCCAGAAAGTTGGGGCACTTTTTGTGACATACCAGAAGTGAGAAACTATGTCTCCCATCAACTGTAACAATGGTTGCTCATATTGAGTTTTGCATTAAAAGCATAGCCAACTATCTTCAGAAGTACTCAAGCTTCATGGCTAATCAATATTATGGACCCAAAGTTTATGTAATGTTATATGAATACAGTGTCCATGTAACGCTGGTAAAAAGAGAAATGTATATTGAGCAAAGATTTATCAGTAAAGCAACTAGAACAGGAACAATACTGGCGGGCACCACTATATATATATATATATTCATTGCATAAAAATCTTAAACAGATAATTTCATCTTTCATGTATAGTAGAAGATCTCATACCTTCATTACATGGACATAGTCATATTTTTTGCCCCAACTTTATGGAATGACCCATAAATAGCGTGCAATCTCATTGGAACCACATCTTTGTCAATATATGCATACATGTATGTAAAGTTGGCTTGCTGTATGCCTTGACAGCATTTCTTCCATGCTTATTTTGCTGTAAGATGTAATAATGATAAAACTAGAAATATTAATATAGTAATTGATACTTAAGTAAATGTCATATAAAATATGAAAATAAATATATGTAATGAGTAAAATTTCACTTTCATATCTCAGAAGTAAAACAAAAATCTAAAAAAAATCTGGCCTTCTAATGAAAGATCTGTTCTTTCCACCAGCAGATCTTTGTAATCAAATCCTTGAATAAATTATCAAAATAAAAGATTTTATTGAATACAGGACCAAATGAACACAAATTTTCCTTCTCCTCATCTTTGTTACAGAATAACATTCCTGCAGACTTCCCGACTCCCAGTCGAGCAGTCAGTATGCCAGCACTCACTGATAATCAGACGGATGACCTCAAGGTGAGAGATCTTTAAATAATGATTAACTTGCAAATGGTTTCTTTCTTATTTCATATTTATATCATACAGACAATGAGAAATACTGTACGCACATTAAACATTTCTTATGAAAGCTTTGTCCTTTATCTGCCAAGGAAGGCCTGGTTTGATTTGATTCATAACATCAGCAATAGCACAATACATTCAATACAACAAAATTTAAATAATATACAAGAAGAGAAACTATTGGTTGGCAAAAGGGGCCAGATAATAGCACATGTGCTAGTCAAGCCTAACCACTCACAGCTAAACTTCAAGTAAAGTTCAGAAAACAAGACAAAACAAAAATGATGAATTTACTATTACAATTGATACTTAAAAAATGAAAATACTTAACAATATCTTACAATATACAAACTGATAATAAATAATAATAATAATAATAATACATTATATTTCTATAGCGCTTATTACAATGTTTCTAAGCGCTTTACAAACTGATAATAACTGATAATAAGGAATAGAATTTTTGTTACAGAATAATAATTATAATATTGAATAATTGTTTTATTTTTATTGCTGCTTGTATGTTTGTATTTGTAGGAGTTAGAGGAAGAGAATGACTTTCTGAACGAAGAACTCTCCAAGGTGAATGTGGCACACAAGAAGGCTTTAGAGAGGATAAGATTACTCGAAAGCAAAGCTAATGAAGTTGAGGTAAGAAAAACAAGCTTTCATTATTTTCTTCATATTTACACACGTTTTCAACTGCCCTCAAAACCATGTATCATACTCGTTGAATGAAGTTTTAACCTGCTAATTCCAAAAAATTGCTTGTTAAAAAGTTAGCATGTTGACATGAAAAGGAAAAAATCAACATTTGCTTTTGAATTCAGATTTGGAGATATCTCCTAACCTTTTTTGAGTTCAGCTTTAAAGACAAACGCTTATTACTTTGCATTACTTAAAGACCATCTGTACTAGTGTACAGGAGGGATTAGACCACCCTGCAAGGTCACTGAACAGGTGGTTATCTCATCACATCAGCTCTCAATTAACATAAGATAAAGAGGATCATGGGGACCAATGGTCACCGATTATGCATTGTTTGTTATATCGAGGGCGCAAGTAGCTATAAGTAGTACAGTGGACCTTTAAGCAAAATATATTTGCCTATTGATCATACTGTTTTCTATTAAATACATAGTTATACTTTTTGTTCATTTATGTGCTGCGACCTGTAATTATGTGTTTTACTTTGTATGTTATTCAGCAGGTGGACAGTTTTAAGCAGAGGCTAGAGGGTGAGGAGACGAAGAGGAAAGAAGCAGAGAAAGAGATCAATGATCTCAAGAATAAACTCAGTTCCATGAAGGTAAATAATTGTTTAGCTAACGTTGATGTGGACTACATTTTTATGCCTCCGCCACCGAAGGTGGTGCCGGAGGCATCATGTTTTCGGGTTGTCCGTCCGTACGTCCGTCCGTCCCGTTTGACCGTTATCACAATATCTCAAGAACCATTTAAGATTTAAACTTAAGACTCGGGAATAGTATTTATCACCATAGGAAGACGATCTGATTAGATTTTGGAGTACGTAGGTCAAAGGTCACAGGTCACAGAGGTCAACTTATGAAATTCCTTGTATTGAGTTTGTTAGCGCGATATCTCAAGAACCATTTGAGATTTAAACTTCAAACTTAAGGATAGTATGTATCACCATAGGAAGACGATCTGATTAGATTTTGGAGCACGTATGTCAAAGGTCAAGGGTCACAGAGGTCAACTTATGAAATTCCATACATTGAGATTGTTATCATGATATCTCAAGAACCACTGGAGATTTAAACTTCAAACTTAGGGATAGTGTGTATCACTATAGGAAAACAATCTGATTACATTTTGGAGCACGTAGGTCAAAGGTCAAAGGTCACAGGGCTCATTATGTATGCAAAAACAGCTTGTGATCGCGTTATCTGAACAACCGATTGATGGATTCCTGCCAAACTTTGGTCATGTATGTATCTTGCAAAGCCAATGAACTGATTAGATTTTGGGGTCACGAGGTCAAAGGTCACAGCGCACATTGTGTATGCAAAAACAGCTCGTGATCGCCTTATCTCAAGAACCGATTGATGGATTCCTGCCAAACTTAGGTAATGTATGTTACTTGCAGAGCTGATGAACTGATTAGATTTTGGGGTCATGAGGTAAAGGTCAAGGTCATGCGGCTCATTATGTATGCAAAAATAGCTTGTGATCGTATTATCATTAGAACAGATTGATGGATTCCTGCCAAACTTAGATCATTTATGTATCTTGCAGAGCCAATGAATGGTTCATAAGATCAAAGGTCATGGGCTCATTATGTATGCAAAAATAGCTTGTGGACGCATCCTCATTAGAACTGACAGATGGATTACTATTTAACTCAGGAAATCTTGCAGAGCCAATGAACTGAGTAGATTTTAGGGTCATGAGGTCAAAGATCAAAGGGTCATATATGTATATGAGAAATTGCTTGTAATCACGATATTCTGAGAACATGTTAATGGATTACAATTGAACTTGAATTTGAAAAATTTCTTCCATTTCGGTTTGTAAAATTGCTCTATGACGGAGGCATCATTTTCGACTGCGCGCAGTCGAATTCCATCTAGTTATAATTGTTTCTCTAAATAATAATAATAACAATAATATACTGATGATAATGATGATGAAAAAGATGATGATGATGATGATGACGACGACGACGACGACGACGACGATGATGATGATAGATTGTTTTCCCAGGGTAGCCTCATCAGTATTGGTAACTATTCTCCCTGAGGGCCCTGTCTTTTCTAAATATGTTGACGCAGAGTGATGAGAAATGTATTAGAGATTAGTGGAAATTGTGTAGCATTACATTGATACCTGTAGTTTGTCATACTCATTACCAAGAGTTTTATTCAGATCTTGATATGCCATGATGATTACCTGTATGTCAGAGAAAACTATGCAATAATATTGAATACTTATTTTTTACATTACATTTGTTGTTTATTAGCTGAAGGAGAGCAAAGATTCCTTTGAAGAAGATGATGAAGATGAGACAAACTCTGTTGGAAGCTGGGGTGATAGTGAAGATGATCTCTTTGGTCTACCTGGTAAGTACTGAACAGTTTACTGGTAGAATGCTGTTCAACTATCAGGCCTTAAAAAAAAAAAAGATGTTGTATTGCCATTTAGGTGCCAAAACATGGGTCCTTTGGTCGGAAATCTTCTTCTTTTTGTTTTACTCCCTCTTTGGGCTGATATTTTTCAGTTTTGAATGCTTTAATACATTTTTTTCTCTAAAAAACCGTAAAAAATATAAAAAAACTTAATTAAAAAGCCGACCGCAGATTTCAAGATTTTTGGGTCGGTTGCAAAGGGCAATACAACATGTTTTTCTTTAGGCCTCATGACAGGGCAATAGAGGATTGTACTTTTTTAATTTTTAATCTTCCTTGTAGGGCTTTGTCATGGTAATACAGATAAAAGCAAATAACATTAAATCTTGTTTCTATACCTGCTTACTTTGTCAATGTAAAATTTGTTGACTGGCAGAAAATATTTAGGAGTGATAGAACTCAAAAAGTTAAGCACCATTCTTCTGATAAGGTGTCCTCCATTGGGTCTCCTGACAATTTTGAGGAGTCTAGAAATTTCTGATTTATGCATTCTTGAATATTATAGCCTGGTGTTAAGTTTTGCCACCAGGTAATGCGTTCAGATCTGGAATAGAATTCAGAATTACCAATGAGCGAGTGCACAGTCATCGTGTACCACTTGTTGATAAGTTCTTTTGAATTCAATTTCAATTAATTTTTCCATAAAAAACATAATAATTATGTAAGGAATACATACAACAAAAACAAAAACATTGGAAGGACCCCTATAAAGAAATAAAAGCTTATTAGGAGGGGCTCTGTACAAATATACAGAAATAAATGAACATACATGATATTTGAATAAAATTAATCTACCCTGGTACAGGCAATAGAAGTAACAGCAAAATCATGAACCAACATACACCTATTCAATCCAATACATATACCACACCCGTATTTACACAAAATATAACACTCAGCATATATATTATATATTATATGATATGTTATAATTGTACATGGTATTACCTTACAGGTACCAAGAAATCTCCCGGAAAACCTCTGAATCTATCCATGGACATCAGCTCTCCCAAACACAAGACTGACATCCAACGTTTCAAGACTGAGGTAGAGGAACTACGCAAAGAGAATGACAATCTCAAAAACCAATTAGAGGTATGTTCTCTTCATTATCACAATTATAGAAGGTGTAGACTAGACTATGTTCATGTTATTATTTATTCAAGATATATTGTAATTCTTGATATTTCATAACTTCAATAACTGTATGAAATAACACATGAAAGCAATGGTGTATAAATGGTGTATAAATGTATATTAACCTGATAATATTGATTACAAGTGATCATCCTTCCTGGCAAAATGCATGACATGACTTTAGTGATTCCCTGATCCTACACGAATTTAAGATTACCTTTGAACCAAGTTAGTATGCTTGCCAAGTGTTATTGAGTATCATCATCTTTTAGAGTCATCACACAACTACAGGTGTACTTCGAAAATGGTGTGTGATGTGTTTTGCAGGATTCGAATGGTCTCGGAAGAACCTGACAGGGACCGTGACATGAACGTTCCTACTATGGCATTCAAAACAGAGAAATATCAGCCAAAAGAGGGAGAAAAAAAAGAAAAAAAAAAAATTCTGACCGATCGACCCATGTTTTGGCACCTAAAGGGCAATACAACATCTTTTTTTTTTAGGCCTTATTGATGTAGCCAAGGGTAACTATTTTTCTATGTTTGATTACAGTCGGGTGAGGTGACCCCAGCAGGAACAGTATCACGGGCCGAGTTTGAGCGTCTGCGTCTCTCATCCAACGGCAGGATAGCAGACCTGGAGGAGGAGCTAGCCAGTCTCAAAGAGGAGCTAGAGGAGACAGATCGAGGTAACATGGTCCCGTACGAGGAGTATCGGGAGCTGAAGGAGGCTAACGAGGAGGAGCTTAGCGTCGTCAAGCTGGAGAATATCGTCTTGAAGGATGAGATTGGAAACGTCTCTCAGAGAGTGAGTTCTTTTACAATCCTCTTTTGATATCTGTATTGGACCAGACATAAGTTTGCCTACAAACCTTTGCGAATCCCTTTTTGTTGAGATTAAGAACTCAAGGAAAAAGAACATTATCATTGGCATAATTTATAGGGATCCAAGCCATTTACTAGTTTAATGAATATTTCAATGGGTGTCTCGAGAAAATACAAAAGGAATACTAACCGATGTAATCTCTACATGAGATATAATCTCTACATGAGCAGGTAAAAGGTTATTTGTACCAAATGGCAAATTTACCAAGAAAAATACTGGATATGTGCTCATGTTAGTTATGTAATCATTATTCTATGCCTAAAATGCATTCCATGATGTACAAGAAGGGGTATTCTTTTCAAATGGGAAACAAAATCTATTTGTGAAGCACCTCTATAATGTAGTTTTTCCAGAGTGATTTTTACTACAATGCACAAAGTACTCCGACCTCTACATGTTCTTTGTATATTCTTTGTAACATGCTAATTACAAACTGGTCTCTGTGGATTATAGCTAAATGCATTTTGTTAGTGGATTTAATAACTGCACATGAAAGCCAACTAATTTGGCATATGATTTGTCCTTATATGAAAGAGCAAGCATTTTCTGTTTAGTATCTTTTCAAATCTTGTTATCATCGTGTAATTTCATAATTGTGACATCAAACATAGCATGTGTCCATGCCAATATTAACATACAAATCAAATTCTTTAAAAGACATTGAGTTTTGTTAAAAAAGAAAATGAATTCTCACAGAATTAAATGAAACTTACACTGAATGTTCAAGATTACAAACAATTTTGGTAGAAAATGTATACTGGCTGAGCAATGAGCATAGAAAGATAAGGAAATCTAGGTAAGAAGGCCCGGTACCATTTGTGTAGTCCCATATACATCTTTCTGTGTACAGTGCTTGTTACTTTACCAAGACTGAGCCAAATTTATTATGATTTTGATGACTCCAGAAACTTGCAGTACACACCACCAATACTTACATGCTACATAATCAACTTTTTCTGATCCATTCCACACCTTTTCTTTCACAGTGCAATCGCATGACCAGAACTCAACTTTATCTTTAATTCTCTTTGTCACTAGCTCGCAGAAATGACGGATAGAAAGGAGCGATTCCAGGAGCAAGTGATCGAGCAGCAAGAGCTTCAGCTGAGACCAGTCAGTAGTTCATCGGCTGACTTCAGATACAACGAGCTCGTCCAGGAGAAACTAGAGATGGAGGAGATCATCAGCAAGCATTCTGAAGTCCTGGCCAAGCAAGCCGATGACATGGTGTCCTACAAGAAGGAGATTGGTGGACTGAAGACAGAGAAGGATGCCCTGGAAGCGAGACTGGGAGTAGGGGGTGGGTCAGGGAGCAAGGAGGAGATGGATGCATTGAAGAAGGAGAATACTAGACTCCAGGCTATGATTACGAAACAATCCAAAGCCATAGCGCAACAGACGGATAGGATGCGTAAGGACAAGATCAAGTACAGTGAGCTAGCGGCGGAGAGGGATCAGCTGGTCAAAGAGATGCAGGCGTCTCAAAGGACTGGGGTCAACGGGGACGGGGAATTGGAAGAGAGGCGGGAGCTGGAGAAGGAGAACAGGAGACTGATGGAGAGGGTGGGGATGCTGGAGAGACGGGCAGAGAGCGAGGAGGAGGAGAGCATGAGAGTCGAAGAGTTGACGGCAGAGAATTGGAGATTGCAGGATGCGGTGAGGAAAGCGGAGGACGAGATGCTGGTCAAGAGTGCCCAGCTTTCAAAGCTACATGCTGCGAAGACCCCTAGTAGCCAAGGATTAGAGGTAGAGAACAAAAGACTGAAAGGGAGGAACAAAGAGATGGAGATTGAACTCGCGAATAAAAGGGACGGGGAGGCCGCGTACTCCCAGATCCTCGCGGAGAACCTCTCTTTGAAAACGAGGTTAAGTCAGGTTCAAGATTTCGGGAGTGGTCTTCAGAACGGTAGTCCGCACTCAAAGCAATCAGCGGAGGTCCTGGCTGAGAACAGGAGACTGAAAGAAACCATCAAGAAGATGGAGGGAACTAAGTATGATGGAATGATGAATGGGATAGATGATGGAGGTGGAGGAGGTGGTGGAGGAAAGGCAAACCTGAAAGAAGTAACACGATTAAAGCAGCTGATTGCTGAGATGGATGGTAGGCATAAAGAGACTGTCAACATCTACAGAGCACACCTACTCAGTGCTGTACAGGTAAGCTTATCATATACCATTACCCATTCGCCTCCCCCTCCCTCCCCCCCCCCCCCCCCCACTTACACACATACAAAATAAAGAATGAAGGAGAAGAAAAAACAACCACCAACAAACACAGGGGTTCCCTTTAATATTAAGCGTAGGGAAATGATTTGGGTCAGTTTGTGAGGTGTGCAGTAGTGCCCTTAAAGGGATCGTTTAACAATGTTAAATCTGAGATGCACGGCCCTACGTGTTATCAGTGACTGTGATATGGTGTGATATTGAAGCCTTAAAAAATTGTGCTTCAAAATGATCAAGAAGTTCCTCACAAAAGTATAATTCTTTGAGTGACTGGTTTTACCATACTCGTTTCGCCCAATGGACTGTAGTGTTATGAAAACCTTTTGGCAAACGCAAAATTTGGTTTCGATTTTCAATCATAAATATCTTGATAATCAGACAGGCGATTGGCTTGTAAAAGTCATGGGGTTCCTGACTGACAGGTTTATAATTATCATTGCAGCATGAGCTAAATCAATGATTTTGTTAAAGGATCTAAGACAAAGTTACCGGATCCCTTTTAAGAACCATAATAGAAAGCACTAGAGAATTAATGAATTGTGCAGAAATGTATTACCTCATACATGATTTGTTTAGAGATACAAAATTTGTATCTCTTAGCAAATCATGTATGAGTCTTGTCAAAATAAAGGCCTGATAGTTAGTTTTAAGGTTATGGTTAGAGTAGCTTACAATTACAAGTCAAAGCAAGGAATGTTCAGGTTTCGTAATCATGATTTAGACTTTCCTATCTGCACAAGTTTGGCGTGGTCACTGGCAGGTGGTTATCTCATCAAATCAGCTCTCAATTAACATAAGAAAAAGGGGACCATGGGGGATTGACAGGTGCCGCTTAGGCATTGTTGGCTATATAGAGGGCGCAAGTAGCTACAAGTAGTGCAGTCCCGCTTTAAAGCAAATTATTTTTGTTCTCATTCAAACTTTTTTTACTTTTTTGTTCTGCCATTTTCTTTAGGATGAGATCAGTTCCGAGGTAAAGGAAGCCCTCCAACAGATTGTCAAACTTCGCCACGAAACACCGGTCACATGACACCACTACTATGCAATGAAGATTTGATATCTAGAACACTTCAACTCCTGCATTGTTCATGTCAATGATGCAAACTGGGGTAGCTAGAAGACTATGAAGACAGTAGTATGAAGGAAAGGATGATGACACATTGAGGCTCTAATTAGTGATGATAGTGCAACTTGGAATGGATCCTAATGGTGCCAGCTGGTCGAGTCTGTCTACAGTTTGAGCCGGAAAGAAGGATCGTGATTTGAGACAAAAGCCGTCTGCTGCCAGCTAAGAAGCAAAGAGTAGAACGAAAAGTGACTAAGGTGCTCATCCTGTTGTCAAGACATTTTGAAATAAAAACATCAGATGATGATTTCTATCTTGTATTATTCTTGATACTGTTAAACGAGACAACACACATACATTGAAGTTCATTCCATTATCGATTCTAACCGATCGGTGTATTCTTATCTTGCCATTTGCGATCATGTACACCCTGTTTTATCCTGACTTGGCTGAGAGCCATAAGAGGATAACTCATGAAACTTGAGTTAACAGCCTTCTGGCTCTTATTAGAGATATTATTCTTAACCAAAACACAAATGTGCGAGCAAACTTAATTTATCCCACCATTTGTGTGCACTTTATGCAAACCTTCCATGCAAACCATTACACAAAGTTTTGACTCAGGAATGACATTCACAAGAAACGTGAGAATAGAAAATGAAATAGTTTGTTACCTCCACTGAATGTATTATACAAATATTCACGATAAATGAGGCTATGTTTCCTATATCCCGCAGGTTTTATGAAGGGGAAAAGATCATGTTTTGGTAAAATGTATTATAAAATATGTCTCAGTGAGGTTTCATGTATATAACGGTCTCTTTGTCAAAATAGTGAATACCTGTAGTACATGTAAATTAATCTGTGACATTTGAAATTTATTCATTTATTAATATGCAAAATGTATTCTTCGTCAAAAGAGGTACATCTAAAAAGCAGTCACATGAAGGAAAAAATGTTATGAATTATATTAAAATTCATACAATGCAAGATTCATGAAAAGTTTACTTTTTGTGATAATGTGAAATAAAGAATGGGAAATTTGTATTAAGAGGCTAATTGTTCATTCTTTTAGCATTGGAAATTTGTGATATTTACATGGTAAATGGTTACATTACGATGTGGATCGTACCTAAACAACTAGGTATATTTATCTTTGCATACTGAATATACCCAATGAAATTATGTTTTTTAATCTAGGTTACATTTATGTCACATGCCAAATACCGGTACCTACTAGAGTAATATTCACAATTTTGTCACCCTGTAGTTTTCACTTGTGCAGTTCTAGGGGGATCTTTGTCATCTCAACTTTATTTCATTGTTCTACCAATGTCATGAATTTTATTATTTTTCATTGCTTTGTTCATTGATTTCAGCTTGGATCACATCAAACTGATTTCTGATATATTTGATAAGATAATTTCACTGTTTTCAAAATTATGCAAATTTCTTGCTTTTGTCACCTCATGGATGTCACAGCTTTTGAAGATGTTAATTTATGTATTCATTTTTTTGGTATCAAGATACAATATGAAACGAGATTCTCGTCTCTTTAAGTTCTAAATTGAATCTAACATTAGTTGAACCTTTGTGTAAACCTGGAGTAATAGCATAAATTAGTAAAATGTCTCTGCATGCACATGATCATTGTTTTTGAAATTTTGAAATTTGCTTTCATCAAAGAATTTTTTCTTTTTTTTCTTCTGCTCTTTATATGTAAAATCCAAGACACAATGTCATCACAGATCATCATTCATGACATACATGAACAATAGTTCTCACAGTATTGTATTAACTGAGATAGCCCACAGTGTGTGTGTGTGTGTGTGTGTGTGTATATGCATACTACTTCAATAAAATTGATGTAATATTTTGATGCTGTTTTAGATGACATATTGGCTTCAACATTTCTTTATGCACTTATTTAATTGTGTATCTAATAATCTATATCTTGACTTAATGTTTAACAGGGGTATAGTTTGAAACTTACTAGCTTATCAAAAACTTACAGAAATGTATTTTCTTGTGATAAAGCAGACATAATTTGAGATTGATTGAGTACTATAAACCAGTATTCTGTTCAGTATTCTCATTGTCAAGGAAGGGGTACTGTAACCTGTTACTCAGCCATTTAAAGGGGGAAGTCTACCCTGATATTAATGAAAGTAGAAAAAAGGAGAAACAAATTAGTGAAAGTTTGAGCAAAATCTGATTAGAAATAGGAAATTTATGAATTTTTGAAGCTGTCATCAGTGAAACACAAATTGGCAACACTGTGACATATCATGTGAGCTGGTCTCCAATCTGCTCTTTGGCATCACTAGTTAAACCTGAGATGGTGATCCTATAGCACCGTGAAAGCATTCAAACATTGTGGAGTAACTTTCAGTATTCAATTTCTAATGTGTAAGTCATGATTTACTGGTAAGTCATGATTTTATTTCCCACCTGTGGCGATACTATTGTTATATGTAGGTTTAGCACTGTTTTTCACCCCATTAGTCTTCCCTTTTCTGTAGATAAATATATCCAGAGACATGTTCAGGTGGAAATTGGATATTTAACTTTGAGGTATTGTTCTTACGAGAAGAGTGATTTTACATGATAAATCGATTGTTAATACATGTACATGTACTTTGGTATTGAGATAGCTTTAAATGCATATGTTCATGCACATACAGTGCGTCCCAGAAAAAACGAAACCGAGAAGTATCGATGTTTTATTATAACTTAATCACAACCATAATTAATGAATGATACATATTTGGAAAGCTTAGAGTCTCCTCTTTCAGTTGATGCTACTCACGTGATGCATATTTCACGCATGAGTGATTAAAAGCAATTTGAAGGAAGGAAACCAAAAAGTAATTTGGCGGGCGGTATCTGAATTTCGAAGAAAAATTCACATTTCTAGAAAGTTGAGTTTCTGCTCTTTCATATGATACCTCAATTAAGAAAAATGAGTGAGGAATGACAAAGTTCTGTTTGTTTAAAGTAGCCCTTACATTTTCATAATTTTAACAAACGAATTCGTTTTCACTGGGTGCCTGCCGTAGCAAAAAGCAGATTTGACAAAAGACTTAACTCCGTTTCGTTGACAATCAGCCATGCATGAAGACTCTCGTCTACGGCTGATTGTCAACGAAACGGAGTTAAGTCTTTTGTTAATTTCGTTTATTGATACGGCAGGCAGCCAGTGAAAACGAATTCGTTTAATAAAATTATTGAAATGCAAGCACTACTTTAAACAAACAGAACTTTGTCATTCCTCGCTCATTTTTCCTGATTGAGGTGTCATATGAAAGGGCAGAAACTCAACTTTCTACAAATGTGAATTTTTCTTCGAAATTCAGATACCGCCCGCCAAATTACTTTTTGGTTTCCTTCCTTCAAATTGCTTTTAATCACTCATGCGTGAAATATGCATCACGTGAGTAGCATCAACTGAAAGAGGAGACTCTAAGCTTTCCAAATATGTATCATTCATTAATTATAGTTGTGATTAAGTTATGATAGAACATCGATACTTCTCGGTTTCGTTTTTTCTGGGACGCACTGTATATAAGACGTAGATTAGAAGGTAAGAAAGATAGATGGGAGAGAAAGAGAGAGAGAGAGATTAAGTGAGTGAGAGAGAGAGAGGGAGGGAGAGAGAGAAGAGAATGAGAAATAATTTAATTAAGATGAAAGAACAGATGTTATTTGTAATACCTCGGTCATACAGATGAGACAGATGCCCGACTATCACCACATTGAACAAAAAGACACGTGTCCAAGGAATGGTCAGTTTAGCGTCTATTTCACAATGTTACCAAGGTATGACCTACCTAAACCCCTTGATTCAAATGTTTACAGGATCCATACATGTCGATCTGGCGCTGCTCAGTGGCTGCCGGGCTCACGATCAATTGGGCAAAAAGAATTTCCATTTCTGGTTTAACTTAATAAAATTTGGACTGGACTTTAAAAAGATTATTATTGTTATTATGATAAACAACATGTGTACAAATAACAAGAGGGAGTCCTTTTTTAAAATTCCAGTTTAATTGCTTTACATATATGCTTGTACTTACGGGTAAGCAGTAAAGATGATTTACATATGTAGAGAAATTTACAAACCCACTATAGAAATGCCATTGAAAAAGACATAACTATTTGGATGTATAACATTGTTAGACAAGGCATTTGATTTTGTGTTGCCAAATCGAATAGACCATTTTCGTAATTGCTTGTCCTATCTATAACAACACGTAACGTATGCAATTCGCATTCTGAAAATTGAAATACAATTATTTGTAACGGGTGAATTAAATTATTTGTAATTAAAATTGATTACATAACGAAAATGGCCTGTTTGGATTATTGGTATTTTACATTCCTTGCATGTTTTGAGAACTGTACGTATTGTAAAAACAGAATAAACCTTGTAGCTATATCCAGATTGGTTTTATTAGAAGTTGATAAGATCACTGTGTGATATATATACTGTAAAAAGGAATCTCATTAATACTTATTTTATTTATTTTTAACCACTTTCTGCAATGTTGATCATGTGATCTCTGGGAGCCAGTGAAAAGCAAGAAGCTATTTTCTGGCTCAAGAGACGAGATAAGTGAATTAAAATATTAGATGTATGATCTATAACACAATGCTATCTCTATGTATTTTTGTTTTCTTAAACAGTTTTTATCAGAGCTGTCTGTGTTGGTAACCGACTTGTGAAGAATACTTGCCTGATATTATACAGGCATCTCTTTGTATTTTGTATGAGATTGATGAAGAATGTGTAGAAAGTTTGGGACTTTGATATGAGTCTATATCTGCATGTATGAATAATCAACATTGGAAGTGTACAAGACGCATAGAGAGAAATGAGGAAGCAATGTTAATGTTGACATAGATGGCTGAGATGTCATCTGAATGCATAAAATAATTGTAATACCTAGGGTATCAGTTGTACAACGTTTGCTCCGGTAACAAATGCTCCATCAAAAAGCTCTTCCACTAACCAAAATTACAACTTATTTGACTAAACCTTAAAGGGCGATCCGACCCTCATAATAAGTTGATTTGTATGAAAGCAGAAAAATAAATGAAACAGAATGGCAAAAGTTTGACATGAATCGGACCAATAGTAAAAAAGTTATGAATGTTTGAAATATGAGATCACTAAGCCTATGCAAATCTCAAATTGGCAGTTCGGTCAGTGGATTGTGACGTAGGGTGTTGATAACTCTCCCATTTGCGGTGTACAAAATATCATTAATTTCTGTTTTTCTTGTAAGTTCCTTCTCGCTTGGGGCACTACTCAAATATATATCATAGATAGCATATTAATATTATTATAGGGCAATGAATTTTTGAAGAATTACAAAAAAAGTCCTTTTATATGTTGGAGCAGATGGGAAAGTATTCCGCCACTACATCACAATGATATTACCGCTTTGGCCAATTCGAAGTGCCATTAGTATAGTGATTACAACTTTCACAAATTCATAACTTTCTTGTATTTAATCAGATATTGAAGATGCTTCTCTGACTTTTCTGCTTTCTTTTAGAGTAGATGTCTATTTAGGTTGGATTTCCCTTTAAGTTAAGCCCTAGCCCTATCAAAAACCCAATCAAACGCATTCCTCAATGTCCGACAAACACAAAATCTAGAAATTTTGAAAAAGATGAGATGTATGCAGAAAAGAATTATGAGAACAAAAATAGCAATGGAAGAAAAGCAAGGAAAGAGGAAAATGTATAATATACATGTTTTTTGTGTGTGTATGTGGGGAGGGGGGGGGGGATATATTGAGCGATCGACTGGAAATGTTTTTCACCAATAAAGACTGTGGGCATGCTGCTGTAGCTATATTCCTCGGGTGATGTATTAATTTATCTACGCGCTATATTCTTTTTTTCTTTTTTTAAAAACTAGGCCAGGGATAGGGTAATTGGGATTGGCCGGCAATAGCTCAATCCAATATAGTGCCTCAAACAAAACAAAACAAAACTATTCTAAATAAAACCACAAAGAGTCTTCTGAAGGCATACAATTCGGCTCTCCTCCATCTCCTAGCTCCACCCCTCCCCCGCCCCCCCCCCCCCTTCCCCTTTTTACAATTTACATTTTACCTCCGGCATTTTTACACTGAAATGTTTTGCCTACTGTTTCTTCATCATATATTTTCACAATTGACTTGGCAGAATCAGACAATTATTATTAAAGATCCATTCCATATGAATGGTCGGGTTTTTGTTTTAATTAAAATAAAATAAATCTTCTCCTGAAGCAATATTGCAAAATGCATTGTGTTGCATTGTACAAAGACTAATTTAAGATGTCGAGCAAGAAGAAAGTGCAGCCTACACTCTCACGTTTTTTTGCAACTAAATCTACCAAGAAAGTCGATGACACGTCAAAGTCGAATGGAGGATCCGATGTAAGTACATTATTCAAAAAGTTATAATGTAATGTTCATCTTATGAATGCTGTAAAGACCGTTTTTGACGTCCCGTAGCTGCCAGTTATAGCACAGCTTTACACTCAGTCCCAGATGTGACATTTTGTGTTTGTTTTGTGGCAGGACGTTATTTATGTGCATGCTAATAGATCCATTAACAGTCTATGGGTGATGATGCACACATAGGAGCATCACTATCCTGGCTGTGTAGTAAAAGCTGTGCTTTTGATTCTCAACATTTCAAACACCACTGTACAAAACTCAACTGATTTCACTCAAAATCGGTACTTTAGTGACAATTAATGACACCTAAATAGCAGTAAAATACATTTTTTTCAACTTACTGATGTTAAAAAGAATAATTTAAAAATTCAAATTGTAAGTCTAGTGTCAAACTTTGCTTACAGCTGCATCGACATGGTTGTGTACAGTCTATGCGGTATTGTGTGGTGTGTGTATTTGTGTAAAGACTTCTAGGTCCCTGCCTCACAGCATGTATGCAGTGCTAGAGGTCAATACGCATTGGCATTGACTCTCTATGCTTTGCTGGAGTGGTGATGATGATGATGATGATGATGATGATGATGATGATGATAAGGAGAGAGAGAGAAAGAGAGGGGGGGGGGGTGATGAGGTTGATGATGATATTGATAATAATATTATTCATGATAATAACAATAAATACAAACTACAACATATTAGGGCTTTCTGGCTATTCTTGGAATCAACATGTCGAAGATGATGTTGATGATGATGGAGCTGATGTGATGGTGATGGTGATGGTGATGATGATAACTATAATGATTTTGATGATGATGATGAGGATGATGACTCAAGTGATTTAAGGTGAAGAAGATAATGACTTATCGAAAATAATATCGCTAGTGATATCGCTAGTAATATATTTAGCATTAAAGGTACTGTCCCTTTTGCAGCCAACCTCAAATTCTGTAGAACTTGGCAGGAATTATGAATATGTCATGTATGTCCTATCTGTGAAATTTAAACGTTAGCAGTGTCCTCATATCCAAATTATGCAAGGAAACCCGTTTACTTGCTAGACTTCACAGTCAGACACTATTGAGTGACTGACTGGCTTTTTTCCTTCTTTGGTAATAACATACATGAAAAGAGTTGTAAAGGATACATGAGCATTTGTCTACATCAATAACCCACTTCTTGTGATGGCCAAGATTAAACTGATTGAATCTTTGCGCAGCATAAAACATATGACCATTCAGTACAATTGTCTGAAAATCAAGACTATTACTTTTGGGCTCTATAGCCCTAAAGTCTATTTGACAACTAATAGTCGTTATTTTCCCACTTGAAGACATTTTCAAGCCCCACCTTTTTTAGGGAAGTTCTAAATTAGTATTATCTTTCAAATGCAGATGGAATTTAACTTTTTCATTTTTTTGGTCTGCAAATGGGACATTGTACCTTTAAGATAATGACTGATCAGATTAACGGTAATGGCAACTCCAGAAATGGTGAGGACGGTGATGAAGATGATGCGGATTGATGATGATAATGATGGGGATGGTGATTATGATGAAGATGTAGAACCCTACCACATAGGATGACGAAAGGACAGTTTGTTGAGATGTAATTGACTGATCTATGATTAACTCTTTGCCCGCCACGTACACAATCCCCCCTGTGCCACATTGTTTTTAGGGTGCCACCTTAGGAGGGGTTCTGCATGGACTATGCTTATTCAACTCGCAATAACTTTTGATTGGTGTACTGTAATGAAAAACTTTGTGTAGCAATATTGTATAGAAATTAATAGTCTTGCCAATGGTATCATTTTTGTAATGTATATTATCATAAATTTTGAGATTATCAACTATACATTTTGTATCCAAGTTTTCGTTTAGAAGGGTATTCTATACCTCTTATATCTAATACTTTGTTATGGAGGTTTATGTCCTGAGTTAGTTCATTGAAAAGATGTATTCATGAGCTTTCACTACATACCAAATTCATGTGTTGAAGGTCACAATGAGCCTGGTAATTTAGGATTGAATAAAGAGTAAGCCGACAATGAACTAATCTCCTATTGAAATTGACCCTGGGTACTTTTGAATAGACTTCCTGTCTCTTGATTGTACTTTGATGACCTTTATTGTGTCTGTAGGTAAGATGGTGTAACATTCTATTATTACTTGCAAGGCTGTGCAAGCTATTAGAATTGAAAGAAATGAATAGAAGAACTGATTTTCTACACTAATAAGGCAAGCCATGAACATAATGTATGCTTGAAACATGTACTAAGTTATGAATTGTAGAAAGCTGATGTATAATAAATAAGAATAAAATATATTCGTCTACATAATAGTCTCATATTGACATGTTCATTATAACAAGAGGTAGACAGAGAGAGGGAGAGAGAAAGAAAGAGAATAAGAACGGAGAGACAGGCAGATTGGGAAAGAAATAAGAAGAGACAGGGAGAGATAGAGAGAGAGAGAGAAAGAAAGAGATATAAGCAGATACAGAAAATGAGAGTGAGAAGATAGAGGGGGAGGGGAAGAAGAAAGAGACAGGCAGATAGGGATATAAATAAGAAGAGACACGGAGAGAGAAAGACAGATAGGCAGACAGAGAAAGACAGAGGCAGGTTGAGATAATGAGAGTGAGAACAAGATAGAGAGAGGCAGAGAGAGGGGAGGAAGAAAGAGACAGGAAGATAGGGAGAGAAATAACAAGAGACAGGGAGAGATAGAGAGAGAGAGAGAGAGAGAGAGAGAGAAAGAGATAAGCAGATACAGAAAGTGAGAGTGAGAAGATAGAGATAGAGGGGGAGGGGAAGAAGAAAGAGATAGGCAGATAGGGATATAAATAAGAAGAGACACGGATAGAGAAAGACAGATAGGCAGACAGAGAAAGAAAGGCAGAAAGAGAAAGTGAGGATGAGAAGATACAGAGGGGCAGAGAGAAATAAGAAACAAGGAGAGAGAGAGAGAGAGAGAGATAGTGGCAGATAGAGAAAGTGAGAGTGAAAAGAAGATATAGGCAGGGAGAGGGGAAGAAGAAAGAGACAGGCAGATAGGGAGAGAAATGAGAGAGAGAGAGAGAAAAGAGACAATCAGATTGCGAAAGAGACAGGCAGACAGAGAGGAGGATAGATAGAAAGAGAGAGATAGAAGGAAAAGGGACTGAGACAGAGAAAGTCAGGTATAGAGAAATAGAGACAGGCGAAGAGAGAGAGCTAGGGTACTTTATGTTGAATTATTCCCTCAATGCTACAAAACGCTTTCACTCTATTTAATTCTCTATCATCCACACTTTCCTTGTTAGTCACTCAACTTCTCTACATGCATCTCATCTCATCCCACAACTCAACCACACTCTAAAAAGTGTTGAATAAGAACTCCCATAAAAAAAACAGTCACTTTTTTGAAAATAATAAACGACACAAGACAATCAAATTTGCAAATCAAATTGTAACTATATTGTTATTCCACACAACCCGAAAATAAGGCATTCATATATTGCATATCAAATTGTAACTATATTGTTATTCCACACAACCCGAAAATAAGGCATTCATCTATTGCAGATCAAATTGTACATTGTTATTCCACACAACCCCAACATTTAGTTCAGCTTCCTGGTGAAAGCATACCAAAAAATTACACCATGAATGTATACAAATCAGAACACATAACAAAATAACTGCATTATCATTATTTATCATAGCTTAGATAATGGACCATTATGTAAATTAAACTTGACACAGTCATGACAGTTATGTATTCAAAGAATAACAAAAACCTAACATTTTCACTGTATGCATTGCTTGTCAAAATGTTAGGCCTATCGCAGTATGAAAGTATTACTGCACACGTAAAAAAAAAAAAAAGAAGAAAAGTGAAGAAGTCCCGTCTCCTCCTAATAGGGGCCATCCTAGCTCATCAGAATATTTGCAAAAGCAGTTTCAAAAACTCAATTTTTCTCGGAAAATGTCAATGTAAACAATGTCTGCGAAAGCGGTGCAATGAAGTGTGATGTGTATACAATGCGAAGCAGGCGTTACTATTGTGTGTGTGTGCGTACAATAGAATTAAATGCGTTCCGTGTGTATTGTGAATGAAATGTGACTTGAGTCGAAGTTGGCAGCCCGCTGTATGTTCCGCTAGTCGAACGAAGCGGGAAAAGAGTTAAGGGAGGGAGAGTGCCAATTATGCATCATTTTTTTTTTGAAGGAGAAGGTTAATTCAACGTACAAATGTAAAGGTAGTGTCAGTATGTAACAATATATACAATATACAGTTAACAACTTAATTATTCATATACCCTTATCAGGTTTTGTAATTGTTTGAAGTATGTGAACAATTGATTTAATTGTTCCCCTTTATTTTTCTTGAGAATGTAACATATATGAAAGCCAACATCTAAAAGTATTCAACGAAGGCCCTAGTTCAGCCAGTCCACCTTTCATTCTTGAGTTCCCCAAAATACATAAATATACAAAATATGAATTAATTTAGTTGTTAAATGTATATCAGCCAACTAAGTAGGAGATGAGTAATTGACAAAACCCAGTCAGTATTTCTCCGTTCAATTTTTTCAATCTACAGTGCGCTTCGGCAGACTCTCTCTCTGGTAAGCGACCTCGATCCATAGGGGAGGATGAGGACTTCCAGCAGAATTCACCCAAACAGCTGAAATTAGATGGCAAAGTTCTTCCCAACTCAGGTAGAATTGATGCTAAAAAAAAAATTGCATGCCTATTATTTAGGAGCAGCATTAGTCCAAAAGTCTCGTTAGATGTAAGTGAGGAAATTATTAGGGAGAGTTGTGTATTGATGATTATTTCATTTTCTTGTTGCATTAGCAAGTTAGAAATACTGAGAATTAAAATCAGACACATACCGGTAATTGATAGGTAAGGTATTAATCTATTGAAATCAATATATAGATTTTTCTTTGTATGATTAATGTCAGAACTTTTCATCCAATCTTGTTATTCGTAATTTATTTGTCTGAGTTGCACATGTCGGCACACTTGTAGAATGGACATTTGCCATTTGTAATCCCTGCTTTCCTGAGCTTTGTCATAATCCTTTATCAACCTTGCACAAGGCCTGCCATCTAGAGCATTATACTGCAGAATGTTTCCACATACAAAAATGAAACATAGCTAGCTGTATGGTTATGAGATAAACAACTATTTCAAACTTAACTGTGATGTTTGTGATATAATTTGCTTTGTGCATTTTCCAGACAGCAGAGACGTCCCTCCACTTTCAGCAGGTACCCTCCAGAAGCTCAATGCCTTTGCCCTTGCATCAAGCCATACAGAGTCAGAGAGTAGTAATGGAATGCATCATGAGGATGCCAACAAATCCCCACCTTCACCGTCAAATGCTTCAAGCTCTCCACGCCTTGCAGGAGAGACTCAAGGTCCATGCTCACCCGTGGGTCCAAAAGCAGAAACTATTCAGGCAGAATCTTTGACATCAACTCCTGCAAGTTCAACGTCTAGTAAGCCTAGGACTCCGTCAAACGGTTCTCAGGTTACTCGGTGCAAAGGATCGCCAAAGTTAACAGCTCTCAAAAACAAGTTCTCGCGCCGTTCGAGCAGTACAACAACCTCCTCTCCAAGAGTGTCGTCATCAGGGTTGCCAGACAATGTCGGTGGAAAAACTTCAAGAGTAAAAAAGTCACAGTATACCCCTCTGGAGCAGCAGTTCATGAAGATCAAGGAGAGCTATACAGACACTGTTCTTCTTGTGGAATGTGGATACCGGTATCGCTTCTTTGGGGAAGATGCTGAGGTAATGCTTGATTGGTTCTTCTGCTTTGCAAGTGAAAAAATCATGAAGAGGCACAGGCATTTGTTACATTTGTTCTTGAAACCAGTGAATTATTGAGAGTCCCCCCCCCCCCCCTCCATCTTCCCCCGAAATGAAATATGATTCAGATCATTGATTATGATAACAGTATTAAATCACAGAATATTTCATCTTTTATAGTTTTAGGATGAAAAATATGAGATATGGTGGCATTGATAGATTGAAAAGTAAGCTATTTCCCTGTAATGGTGCAGTGTTGAAAATTTCATAGTTACATGGAATGTAGCTTGCCTGATTATCATCTCGTTAACGGTATATGTTTCTTGCCCTGTTAAGCTTTAAAAACCATGTGCAGTGAACACAACATTTTAATGGTTGCTTGTCTAAGTCACTGTAGTCATCACAATTATATTGAACTTATGGCTCAGAGTCCTCTCTAATTTCCTTTGATGCTTTTATGAAATGCCTGTATAGATTGCATCCAAAGATCTCAACATCTTCTGTCATCTGGACCACAACTTCATGACAGCCAGCATACCAACACATCGTCTCTTTGTCCATGTCCGTCGATTGGTTGCCAAGGGACACAAGGTGGGCGTGGTCAAACAGATGGAGACTGCTGCCCTCAAAGCTGCTGGTGACAACAAGAGCCAACCCTTTGAGAGGAAGCTGACCGCTCTCTACACCAAGTCAACATTGATTGGTGAAGATATCCTTTTTACGTTCCGTCCAGCTACTGGTCACAATGGCTTTCTTGTATAGACAGGAGACAATTTAACCCATTGCCTGCATAAACCAGAAGTCTATGGGTCAAAAACGCAGAAACATCGACCAAAGAACTCTAGAGTTCAGTTGTCTCTGTCTGACAAGATATAAATCAAATAACATTATAGCTCTCATTGAATATTTTGTTGGTTGGTGGTCTGCTCATTTTACTGAGGGGCTCAGTCGTCACTTGAAGATGAATATTGCATAATTATGAGATTTACTTTAGACATGTAACAATGGAGTGTTTTTAGTTAAATTAAGTTAATGGATACTTTTACAAGTTGTAGGTTAGTGTGTTAGAGGACCATTTTATTAACTTTAAATAATTGTTTTGAGAAAGCTAGGTTTGATGTATGGCAACCACCATCTTCTACTGATACAATTATTAAATAATTAAAAGATTCTGCAATATATCGTTCATTCATTGTTCCTTGACTGGACCACCGATCACATTTGGAACCATCCAGTCAGAACGGGCAGTATGCAGAGGAACAGACAGCCTTCTCATCATCTCCCACAAGTTATCTCCTATGCGTATGTGAGCTCCCCAAAGAAGGATCCAGAAGCCCGAAGAATGATCATATTCAAATTGGACTTGCAGTAAGTGTTCTTAAAGGCATCGTTTAACAATGTTAAATCTGAGATGCATGGCCCTACGTGCTATCAGTGTCTGTGATATGGTGTAATATTGAAGCCCAAAAAAAGTTGCGCTTCAAAATGACCATGAAGTGCCTCAAAAAGTAAAAATCTTTGAGTGACCAATTTTACCATTCTCATTTCCCGAATAGACTGTAATGTTATAAAAACTGTAGGGAAACGGAAAATGAAATTCGATATTCAATCATAAATATTGTGATAATGAGACAGGCGATCGGCTTGTAAAAATCATGAAATTTCTGACTGACCTAAAGGTTTATAATTACGATTGCAGCATGGCTAAATCCAGGATTTTGTTTCAGAATCTGAGACAAAGTTACCGGATCCCTTTAATAAGAATGCATGAGGTGTATTTGTAATTTATGTCTAGTACAGTTTCCTGTAGATCAAGTGAAGGAATTCATATTTAATACTGATTAAACATCAATTTGAGTATTTTAGAAATGTGGTTTTAATCAGCCTTTCATTCATTTTGAGAGGAGTATTGCTACCAGTGAGTTACGAATCACAGCAAATTGCTATGTGCCTTTCTCAATAATTTGAGGCCTTGTGGTTGATACTAGCTCTAGATTTCAGAATATATGATATCCAGTTCACAACTTGATTCAATCCAATGCAACGCAATTCAATTCAATTAATTTCAATTCAATTTTATGGTCTTACTGTATACAAAAATAAAAGTACTATTTGCTGTTTTCGTAAAAATATAAATTGTCAATTTATACTATCATAGAATCAGTCACAAGAGTATCACATTACAATAATGATGAATATACAACATATATTAGAATGCTTTAACATAGTATTAGAGGAACAAGAAATAGAAAATATCCCACAGTTGGAGACAACAAAGCCCAGTAAATTACATGGATAAGGAATTTGATGACATATTCATTTTTCCCACTAACAGGCAGTTCAACCAGCTACGGGGGATGTCATCTATGATAGTTTCTATGACAACAGTCATCTGAGTGAGCTTGATACCAGGCTGCATCACATTCAGCCAGTAGAGCTGCTCCTGCCAGAAACCTTGTCAGACAGAACAGAGAAGCTACTCAAGGATTTCAGGATGAGGTTTGTCCTTGTGCCGGTTTTATTATGACTTATGCTCTAAGTACAATAAGCCAGTTCACGGTTGCAGTCTGAGCATGAGCAGATAAAGGTCATTGCAGAACAAAGTGTGAAATACACGGAGACAAAATACTGGGTACGTGCTCATGAAAGTTATGTAATCATTAATTTATGCACTAGCAGTGCACTCCATGATACACAGGTGGAAGTATTCTTTGAAAAAGGGAAACAAAGGATATTTTTGTAGCACCTCCATCGCTGTAGGAGTTATTATTTCTGAATGTCCAAAGTGGGACCTCTTCATGTAGGAAGATCTGTGGATATTCAGGGTCATTTGGGACATGTGCTAACCGTGAACTGGTCTATTGCTCTGTGATCAATTACCTAGTAATTCCTAACTTCAACTCTTGACCAAACACTATACATAACCCTAAGCTTAGTCCTGAGCTGACTAAAACCTACTGGTAACCTAAAACTTAATTGCAACGGTTATAATGATATGCTGTTCTTGTACAGCCCGAATCACATTGCGGTTCTGTGCGCTTCCAAAGGACTTTGGATATTATTACCCTGCTGGCTTTAGCTCCTGCAACCGTAGTGCTCAGTGCATTCAAGGCATGAATCCTACCAGGTACCCATTTACTACACCTGGGTCAAGTGTGGCAAAGGTAGATTAATGCCTCGTAAAAGGACATCAGTGCCGCTGTGGGATTCAATTCCTGTACCTTGTGGTTACAGTCCAGAGACTTATCCTCTAAACCACAGCACCTCTACATCCCTAACCCTGTATCGTTGAGGAAATGTAAAGCCCAGAGCAAATCCTTGGCTGTTTATAAGAAGCCAGTAAGAACTATTTATTGTCATTCTTAGTTACGGCTTCTTTGCGTGCAGCCAAAGAAATGTTTTCAGAGCATGTGTGGGCTCACCCTTCTGAATAACAGTCTCATATCTACTTTATTGTTGCTTTATCTACTGTGTTGTTGCTTTATAAAACAAAACAAAAAAATTCTGAATTTGTAGTAAAATCTGCCAGGTGTTACATGCCTTTTCCTCCAAAGAAAGGCCCAATGCAAATCTACAATTTTTGTGTTTACCCTGTCTGTAATACATTAACATTACAGATATTTTCTGGTGTATGAATGAATTCAGGTGATTGGGAGAGAGGATTATGGATAAGCTAGATGGGATGCACTTCTTGTTTAACATTGAAGACCTGCTGCAGGTTTTCCCAAGAAGGACAACTAATGGCAGATAAGGTTTGTTCTAAAAAGTTAATTTTAAGACCAGTAGACAAGATTTGACCTTTTGGCTTCTAAATTCTCTCATGTTCATGGCGTAAATACAGACCACCTGGTTTTAATAAACAATGTGTTTATTTCTTCTTGCATATATGTCAAGTTTTCACAACTGTTCCGGATGTATAATTCATTTCCATCATCTGGTTTGCTAATTTTGTTTTAATATTCATCAAAGCTACCAAACTGAAGACTGCATTCGAGTAGAGCGATTACCAGCCGATGTTTTCAAGTATACCGGTGCAGTAGAAGAAGTCTCATCTTTCTATGGCAACCAAACAGAAACCCCATCAGCAAAGACTGGAGGTAAGGTGTGATTGCAATACACAATTGGGTCTTCTACAGGCTTGTACCAATCAGATCTCCCTGTTAATATATGTAACCTTTAATGATAAGTTTGAGTTCTGGGGAGTGTTTCACAGAGACTAAGATCAACTTTAAGTTGGACTTAACTATGGCAGGCCTTTCATGTCACTGTTTGCTCTAGCTCGCCATATACTGGCATTGGTCTCTTAAGGGACGAACAAATGATGGTCACAAATCAACAGAATTTACATTTTTATATAATTTATTATTGAAGGAAAAAAAATTGTCCAAAGATTATAATGGGAGAGCAACCAGTGGCATGAATGGCCTGGCCATGCAAAAAGGTGGTGAAAGAAACTGAAAGCAATTTTGATTATAAATTTGATTGTAAGGTTTCGTAGTAATCAAATCAACAAGATTATCATGTTCTGTTTTTTTTGCCATTAGCCAGAGGTGTGCCTAATAAACATGCACGTATTTCGTACATGACCAACAAATTTTAGATATGAACATGAATTTGTACATGAATACTATACATGCAAAGTCTTTATCATTTTGATAATTCAATAGATAGTGCTACCACTTTGCCTTCAGTGTGACCAAATCCTATACATTCATAAGAAACACCATCTGTGTCTTGCAACATTATTAAATATGTATTTGTACATGTGTTGTTCAATCCTTTCAGTTCTTCAATCAGTCTTGAGTTTACCCAAACCTGTGATCTGTTGTTTAGCTGCTTTGCTGAAATACTTGAAAGAATTCAATCTACATAGGATTCTACAGGCTACAAGGTTTGTTGATATTAAAAAGGGGCTCTTTCTTCACAATCGGTTTGAAAATTACCTGTTACAGATGGACCTCTTCATTACTATAATGATGGTGGTAGGGTAATGGCTGAAATCTCCTGTTAAAATGTGGATTGTCTTTTAGCCGCTACAAAGCAAGGGTGGCCACTTCCGTGAGGAAGGATATCTTGAATGCTGTAAGCATTTAGGTTTTTTTTTTTTGGGGGGGGGGGGGGGGAGGGGGCAAGGCCCGCTTGGCCCCCCCCCCCCCCCCCTGGTCTGCGCCTGCATATAGTAACTGCGCTATATAAATATCCATATTAATTGTTATCTTATTATTATCATCACCTTACTTGATAAGTCATTTTCATTTTTATCTTTTTTTTCTCTGCATTCAGCAACATGAGAGCATTCAACTCTTCACAGGATGCATTGAGATTAGATGCATGTGCCTTCCGCAATTTAGAAATATTTCAGAACCAAGTAAGTTTTCATCGTCTTTTTAGCTTCCAATGTTATTATAGAATGTACGTGCAGATCAATTCATTTCTTTTTCTTTGATTATTTGTTTTGAATCCCAACTTGAAAAGTAATAAATATAATAAGTATTCATATTGACTGTATGGAATGTCATTTTTTTGTTGAGTCTTAGCTCGCTTTTGATGTAGAGGAAGAAAAACTACAATGCAATACATCGATAGACCTAATTATGATGTAAATGTATTTAAATTTAAGCATGTTTCTTTCAAGAATCTGTGGATAGCAACCTATTCATGTGAAATGCATAATGACATCTCTGTAGTTAAATTCATGTTTCATGCTGTAGCTGTTGCTATGTCAGGCAAGGTTCTTGCAAGCTTTTGAGTTGTCAAGTGAAACTACTTTTCAAGTACAGTAGTGTGTATAAAATAAATAAACAGGTCTATTTGAATACCATACCAACTTAAGTCAGTGTAACACTGCTGTTGCTAACTTGCTATGTTAGGCAAGGTTCTTACAAGCTTTTGAGTTGTCAAGTGAAACTACTGTTCAAGTAAAGTAGTGTGTTTAAACTAGGTAAACAGGTCTATTTGGATATCATACCAACTTTAGTCAATGTAACACTGCTGTTGCTATGTCAGACAGGGTTCTTGCAAGCTTTTGAGTTGTCAAGTGCAAATACTCGTCAAGTACAGTAGTGTGTTTAAAATAAGTAAAAGGGTCTATTTGGATACCATACCAGCTTTAGTCAGTGCAACACTGTCGTTGCTATGTTAGGCAAGGTCCTTACAAACTTTTGAGTTGTCAAGTGAAACTATTCAAGTGAAACTTTTTTTCAAGTACATTAGTGTGTATGCAATAACTAAACAGGTCTATTTGGATACCATACCAAATTTACTCAGTACAATACTGATGACCAAACAGGGTTTTAGTTTTATGTTCTAATTTTCTCGAACTGATGGACATGTCCTATCTCAGGTTGACAGCAGTGAGAAAGGGACACTGTTATGGGTGCTCAACCACACGAAGACACGCTATGGAAAGAGGCAGCTCATGAAGTGGTTGTCTCAGCCTCTTACAGATATACAGTAAGTGAATCATTGCAAAAGAAAATGTAATTAATCAAGAAACCATTCAATCATCTATTGAATGAAATGATAGTTTGTTTGCTGTATAGCCGTTTGAAGATTATCGGAAGAAGAAGACATAAAAACTGAAAAAGTAAAAAAATAGAGAGGGAGAGAGAGAGGGGAGTGGAGGGGGTAAATTGTAATAATAATGATAAATTGATAATAGTATACAAATATACAATACCTTTCGAGGGTCTAGCCAATTCTATGAGCTAATGGAGAGGCAAAAATAGTAACTTTCCCGAGGGCACATTTGTAATAAATTTGCATCGAGGGAGAGTTACTATTTATGCCTCTGAATGTTCATAGTTTGCTAGAGCCAAGAAAGACATCGTATATTTGTATACAAAGGCTGTGGCAGAGCTACTGGACTCTGATTCTCCACCACTCGACAAGCTCTATCAAGTTCTTTCCAGGTCTCCCGGTGTTGAAACCTAACAGTCAACCCTTTTTAAAATGGCAGTATTTCCCATCCTACTTTAATAGGAACATAGAATCGAGACTTGAGGCTGTAACAGAACTTCTGGACACTGATTCTCCATCATTAGACAAGCTCTATCAAGTTCTCTCCTGGTCGCCTGATGTTGAAAGAGGATTGTGCTCCATCTACCACAAGAAGGTATTATCTAATCATCAGAATGTATCAAAAGTACTTGTAAACAGCGATATGAACCTGGGCCCTGTTTCACAAAACTGATTATCAATAACAAGTTGCAGTAGCTGTTAGACTTCTTTTCATACTCTAGGTATTTCTACTGACTTTTGTTTGCAGTGTTCTCCTGGATGTCTTGTTGCAGTAGCTGTTATTAGCTACTGAAATCGTTGCATGTGATTGGTCGAAAAACTTATTTTTTATAAAAATGTGACACTTGTTTATATATTGATAACAAGTTTCATGAAAGGGGCCCTGTTACATAAAACCTCTTATTAATAACAAGTTATTATACATGATTTAAACTACTTAAAACTTTATATTTGATCAGATTTGAACAACTTTATTTTGGAGGATTATGACACACAGTTTTATTGATAATAAGTTTTTCAGAAATGGCGCGCTACGGGTACCTGTATATGTTCTGTATACAACAATGTTACATTTTTGTGTTGCATTCTGTCAAAAATAATTGCCAATACCATATCTCAGGACTTCTCTTCATACTCTAGCTAATTCTACTGACTTTCATATTTGTTTGCAGTGTTCTCCAGCTGAATTTGTCACAATGACAAGAGCCTTGTCTAGGCTGAGATTGACCGTCCAGACCTTGCGCAAGTCTGTTGATATCAAATCAGTTCTGCTCAAAGACATCCTCATCCAGATGCCATTGCTGTTAGAAGGCATTGATTCTTTCCTAGCTTCCATCAACGAGAAAGCAGTCAGGTGAGTGTATTCCTACATTGTTAAGAACCTCATACATATTCATGTACTGTAAAAGTAGAAATATTTGCGGGACATTAATTTTCGCGGATTTCGAGCTAAGATCGGCAAGCTAGAATTTTAGAACTCGCGAAAATATGAGCATGATTTCTCATGCATGTATTAAACGGGCTGAATTTACACTTTTTCGTGCACGATAGGAATGAAAACAATGGAGTGAAGTGTGCAACGCGAATTTAAGAACCCGCAAATATGTTTTGGGGTCGCTCAGCGCGAAAAATTAATCATGCAAAAATAACAGCGTTTACAGTATATGTTAACTGTGGGTAAGAGCAGAATGAGGAGGTGAGAAGGGAGATGCATTAAAAACCCACCACAGACATGGTCACAGGTAAAACTTGGTTTGTTTGCTTGAAAGCATATCTGCACTAGTTTGACCAGGAGGGATTGTACCTCTTTGCATGGTCACTGACAGGTGGTTATCTCATCAAAACAGCTCTCAATTAACATTATAAAAAGGGGACCTTGGGGGACCAATGGTCACCGATTAGGCATTGCTTGTTATATAGAGGGCGCAAGTAGTTATAAATAGTGCAGCGGGGCTTTGATACTGTTGCTGCTTTGAGTTTTCGTGTGAGGTGCAGGAGGGTTTAGATGAATAATGTAGAACCATCTTGTTGTGATGACATGTACTGTATTTTCTGATACTAGTGTAGGAATAGGTATTTCATAATGCGTTTTGGATTATGGATAGCTACTATGTATCTCAGGAGGTGTGATGGCTCAGTGGTAGAGCAATGGTCTCGCAACCGGGAGGGCCGGGTTCAAAACCAACCTGGGTGTTTACTTACAAGCATACATGCTTTCTTAGCAGTCAGGTAAAACAATCATCATCAAACATCATCATCAAATATTTCCTGAAACTAATGTAAAACAGGTGGTTTTATTGTGCATGCAGTGGTTGCTTTTGGATGGGTATGCTGACTTTCCTCCCAGAAGCTGCTATACATGTATGAGGAGGATTTTTATCATGAAGTCTGAACAAAAAAAGAGTCAGATACATGTAGTAACCATATTTTCTAGAATCAAGCGTAAGGAGAGTGACTTTTTCAAGCATATATTTGCCTTTGGAAAGCTCTGAACTCTTCTTTCATACAGTCTACAGTAGTTTTTAATAAAGAAGATTTTTTTTTTTTTTTTTTTTTTTTTTTTTGGGGGGGGGGGGGGGGGCGTTTTCATAGCTAATTTAAACACCCCTAATGACATTTAATTCAGTCTCCTCATCACCTGTTTAGTGTTTTTTTAATAATTTTTTTATCAGGGATGGGGATAAGACCAAGCTGTTTGCCGACCCTTCTCAGTTCCCATCGGTCCACCAATGCATGCAAGACATAGAAGCAGTCAAGAGCAAGATGGCTGAACATCGGCAGAGATTACGGAAGGAGGTTGCCATGCCAATGGCTGACTATGTGACGGTGTCTGGAAACGAGGTGTGTGCATGTACATTAAAGCCGCACAGTAGTTAATGTCGGTGTGTATTGCATCATAATTCGCTTTGGTTGAATTAACATTTAATGTGTCTGCATGTGTGTACAAATGTCTCTGAAGCAGCAAAAACGTGGTCCCACCAGAAAATACTCATACTTGCCTTTATCTGAGTAATTCGATATATATGATGAGAATTCCATACAGTGGTAGACTAAGGCACAGTGCATTACACAATACCTGTCTGTCTTAAAGGTGAAGTCCACTCTTGGTGACTTACAATACCTGTTATTGGGTTAACACCAGAATGGTGTCAATTTCGCTATGAAAACCCACTACTATCCCTCTTGAACTCTTGAGGTTCCAGGACCGCTGGCTTATGTGACATATTTGTTTGGCACATATATGTATGAGGACAAACTAAACTGAGTGCCTGGTTGTCATTTTGCTATTAACGAGAGCCTTTGTAGTAGAGGTAGATGTAGTTGTCCAGGATTGTTTCTGGTTTGAGTATGGAATTTGTTTATAAATAATTTTCCTTGTGGCTTAGTTGCTCAGAGATGGAGGGCTAATTTTTGTTAGGATTGTCGTCTAGAATATTGTGGTTTGTGGGAGTAGTTCTTAGTGTGGGTCCTTTGGGCTGGTTGAGGGAAGGGTGCTGTCATTTGGTAGTAGTCTTTGGGTGTTAGTTGTCCATGGGGTCATTGCCATTGAGTCATCATTTGAGGTGAACATAGACCTTTAGTTAATATTTACATAAGAGATAAAGGACTGCAAACTTACGATTGATTGGAGGACTTGCGCTTGATTTGGATCAATCACAACTCTTTATAAGATTTTGATGTTGAGTTGTGTTCCATTTTAATCCCAGTATATGATTGAAGTCAAGAACAGCCAAGTGAAGAAGGTACCCAAGGATTGGCTCCAGATCAGTGGGTATGGCTCATCTATATATATTTTCTTTTACTCTAAGAATCATCTATCATTTTTCATCACTCTGTATTATAGCACATCATTTATATAACAGTCTCAAGATTAGATGTATATGTTTACTCTTATATTGTAGGGATTGGATATCTTTGCAAAATACAAAATACAATAAAAAACTTCACACTTTTGTAAGTTGTTTATAACCCACACATGATATAAGATATCATTGTGTAAATGAAAACACCTTTATCTTTTGAAAAAGATTTTAATAATTTCAACTCTCATTTCTAAGGGTAACAAGAAGTAGTTTTCTTAAAAGATTACATTAAAAGATGTCTTGTAATTGGTGTATATTAAATTGGTAATGCATACATGTATTTCCTATTTTATAATAGATATCCCTGTATTTCGTCATTGCAGAACAAAGCAAGTATCGAGGTACCGGCCACCCTACGTTGAAGAAAGTTTCAAGCGTCTTTGCCAACTCAGGGAGCAGCTAGCGGCCGAGTGTCAGAATGCATGGCTAGAATTCCTAGAGTAAGTTTGCGATTGGCCCTTTGCTATTTGCAAATTCACTTTAAAATGTGGTAATTGGTTGTATTTGTATGTAACTTGAATGTTAGTCTCATGTATATTTAATACAAAAGGTTAATCCAGGGTCATACTGTATGTGCATCATAAATACATCATAAATTTTTCTCAGTAATACTTTTTACAATATTTATACATTCAGTACATGTGACGAAGTCGTCATTTGAGAAGATACATGTATAGATCACTCCATACTGTATTGATTACAACCTATTTTGTTTCGATATCTTGAATTTGATTTTGAAAAAAAAGGAATAATGATAGGACATGTCAATCATTTTAGTTAAATTATTTATTAATGGGAAATCTCTTCAATTCTTTAAACAATGGATACTAAATGCATCATCATCAATTAAATATGTTGATGATTTCTTATGCTTGATTTTAGAACAGGATGACAAAGAATTTACCACTTTGGTTGCTTTCTTCGCCACTATTATACAGGGTTGCTTGCTTGTCACATATGCAATTTTACACAAAACAGTAGGCACCAATTGATGAAAGGATTGCTTTGTGCAACACAATTATGGCTTTGCAAAACTATTTCCAGTCTTGATTAGTTCTAACTTCTATGACAACCCCTTTAGCACCTGTATTATAGATAAGTGTTGCATTGGAAACAGTAAACTTATCTTGAATACAATGTGGTACAGGGTAATAGTTTGTATGGCATAAAAAGAGTTGATATATGTATTCCTCAGGTCCTTTGGAGAGAATTATTTCTCATACCGCCGAGCAGTACAGCATCTGGCAAGCTTTGATTGTCTCCTCTCTATGGCAACCGTATCTAAGCAAGATGGATATTGCAGGTACAGTTCTTTTATTTCTTTCATGTTTTTTTTTAGTGTTCTAGATGGTACCTTCTGGGAGATGAACAAAAGTTTAGATGGAAGGCTTAGAACTATTTACAACTCTGAAATAATTGAAACATTGTTTAATAAATTGATATTAATGGTTGTGATAATGAAAGTACAGTGTAATGATAATAATATTTTCAAATAGCCTATAATTCATTTAAAGTGGGACTGCACTACTTGTAGCTACTTGCGCCCTCTATATAGCAAGCAATGCTTAAGTGGTAACTGTTGGTCCCCCATGGTCCCCTTTTTCTTATGTTAATTGAGAGCTGATTTGATGGGATAACCACCTGCCAGTGACCATGCAGGGAGGTCTAATCCATCCTGGCCAAGCTAGTGCAGATAGGCTTTAAACAATGTCTCTTTCAAAGATGATTGACCTAGCTTATCTAGGGAATGTTGACACCCTTATGATTCTCCAATTGTAGCTTTAATACTGTATCCATGTTCCAACATATCACATTCTAAAACAGGTGTTTTTCTCACACTATTCTAAAAGAGAATAAGGCTGTAACTAGTCTACTGCACATGGGTAGAGAGAGACAGATCTAGACTGAATGCCCTGTCTTTGTGTTTTAGCACTGCATGAAGAACCAAACCCATGATGGTAATTGAAGAAGAAAAATCACTAAGCTGGGCCCCGTTCCACAAAACTCGTCATCAGTGTCAAATGACAGTTTTTGTTATAAGCTACTGAAATCCTCGCTCCTGATTGGTTATCAGCAGATTTGTCACTGATATTTGTCATTTGTCATTGAAAAAAGGCTTTGTGAAATTACACCCACCCAGGAGTGCTCCTCTCCCATTGTGATATTTGTGTGTCTTTTGTTTCTCATTTAGACCGACTGTCCACGATGGCCCATGCAAAATTGATATTAAAGGGGGACGTCACCCTGTGGTGAGCACGCTGAAGGCCGATGGGGATCAGTATGTGCCCAATGACACTTCTATCAATGTAAGTTAAGATTGCAGGTTGACTGTGGGCCATGTGCAAGAGTTAGAATTAATTTGAGTATCAAGCAAGTTAAAATACTGCAACATAAATTTGACTGGTAAACTTAAGATGCGATTGAGTTAGCTGTTCATCTTCTGGCTTAACTTTAAAAGGAAGAGTGGCAGATTTCTTGATCTCTTACATTTCATGACTTAGCGCTAGTTAGGTAGTGTCATGTATTTATGCTTGCTTTTCTGTGTATGAACAAAAAACATTGTTTTTGTTTAAACCGTGATCCAATTAACTTTTTTTTTTTACCTGTGGATGGATTACGTTGTAATGTGTGATTATCGCTGATTCCAACATGGAAGGTAAAAGCTAAAAGCTAATATCAAAGAAGTCACTTCTTTTGTTTATTTGGCATCTGCCAGACTTATATATGTATTTCTAACTTTTCTGTTTTGTTGCTTGTGTTCTAAATCAAGACTTCTAGCAGAACATTATTTGATCATTGAGTTTAGTCGCTTGGAGAAATTTTTGACTAATCAACAATTATACTTCTAAAAAATAAATCATGACAGGTGGATGGCTTAAACTGTATGATCATCACCGGTCCTAACATGGGAGGAAAGAGCTCTTACATCAAACAGGTGGCTCTCATCACGATCATGGCTCAGCTTGGTTGCTATGTTCCTGCTGAGAGCGCATCCATAGGAGCTGTAGATGCCATCTTTACCAGGTAACCACCCCGGTGCACTGCTTGATTGAACTCTGACATTAAAGGGATTGGGTATCTTGTCTCAGATTCTAAAACAAAATCCTGGATTTAGCTCATGCTGCAATCATAATTATAAACATGTAGGTCAGTCATGAACCCCATGACTTTTACAAGCCGATCGCCTGTCTGATTTTCAAGATATTTATGATTGGAAATCAAAATTAAATTTTGTGTTTTCCTAACACTACAGTCTATTGGGGAAAACAAGTATGGTAAAACCGGTCACTCAAAGAATTTTACTCTTTTGAGGCACTTCTTGATCATTTTGAAGCACAATTTTTTAGGGTTTCAATATTACACCGTATCACAGATACTGATAACACATAGGGCCGTGCATCTCAGATTTAACATTGTTAAACGATGTCTTTAACCCTCAATCCTCTCTCCAACACCATGATCTAGGATGGGAGCTTCCGATGACATCTTCAGGAATCGCAGCACCTTCATGTCCGAGCTCCTGGAGGCGTCGGACATCATGGCCAAGGCCACCTGCCGCAGTCTGGTCATCATGGATGAACTAGGGAGGGGCACCAGCACACATGATGGCGTAGCAATCGCATTTGCGACGGCCAGGCATCTCATTGAAGAGGTGAGGTGCAGGATCATTTTTGATGCACATGATGATTTTGAATATTTTTTTAATCAATTATTATACTGATTAATAATAATGCCAAAGGTGGTTGAATTTAGATTTGTTTTTGCTAGTGTATGGATATTGTAGATAACATCTATATGAACATTGAAATTGTTGTTTTAAATAACCATGATATCGCAATTCATTCTTCAGATTGTGAGAATGGAATTTCAACCATAAATCATTTTTTTAATCAATGTTAATACTATTAGGAGGAATGGAAGTAACTATGAATCATGTGATCCACAGTCCGGTGACGTATCCACTAGACCATTACACAAGTCTCAAATCATTTTCTTCATTACAAAAGCTCAACCTTCTCTTGAAATTACCCTTGTGACTCTTTTAATTAGCACTCCTGTTCTACTTTCCTTTTATATAAGTAAATTGTTGTTATGCCATTCCCTTAATGAGCAAAGCCATAGTTTTGTTGAAGCCATATATGCCTGTTTCGTCTAGACCAATTTTCCAAATACTAGACCTTTCATTGACCTTACAACTCTTTTCTGTGCTCTGGGGAGGTATCCATGTTTTATGTAATGTTAATTTCATAACAGACTGCTTGCTAAGGCCTCTTTAAATTCCTCCTCCTCCTCCTCCTCCTCCTCCTCCTCCTCCTCCTCCTCATTTCCCCCTTTCTCTTCTTCTTTTTCTTCTTAGTAATGTTGTTGTTGTTGTTGTTGTTGTTTCATTCTTTCCTCATCTCTCTCCTTTCCTTTATATCCATTCTATCTGTCTGTCTATTTATCTCTTCTCTCTCGCTCTCTTTCTCTCTCTCTCTCTGGACCACCCCTTGAGCTCAATGGGAGTGATAGCTCAAGAGAGTACCTCTGTATTAGAGATCCCTCATTTAATAGGATAGGGACTGCAAGAACGGAAATAGTTCACAAGAAATTAGATACACGCCTCTCAGATTTATTGATTGACCTATTCTGTAATGCACTTAAGTTTGTATCTGAACACGTTATTAAAGGGATCCGGTAACTTTGTCTCAGATTCTGAAACAAAATTCTGGATTTAGCTCATGATGCAATGATAATTATAAACCTTTAGGTCATTCAGGAACCCCATGACTTTTACAAGCCGATCGCCTGTCTGATTATCAAGATATTTATGATTGGAGTTACAAATTTTGAAAACCGTTCGCCTGACGGTTTTCATAACACTACAGTCTATTGGGGAAAACGAGTATGGTAAAACCGGTCACTCAAAGATTTTTACTTTTTTGAGGCACTTCTTGATCATTTTGAAGCGCAATTTTTTTAGGGCTTCAATATTACACCATATCACAGACACTGATAACACGTAGGGCCGTGTATCTCAGATTTAACATTGTTAAACGATCCCTTTAAGATCAAATTTGATATCTCATTTTATTGAGCAGGTCAAATGCTTGACCCTGTTTGTGACCCACTACCCACCCCTTGCTGAGCTGAGTGATCACTATCCTACTCAAGTTGGCAACTTCCACATGTCTTTTCTCTTGCATGATGCAGAGGGTATGTTTGTAACATGTTTCAATATTTTGTAGCATTTATGTTTTGACACATAGTCTGTTTAGAGCGAGAATGGCATTAACTTTTATACTTAAATATCAACTGCTGTGAGGGGCACAGTTAAAAATATTGCCCAAGGTGATCTCAAAACTGTACCCTTAGACAAAGTTTTTGCATAGTCTCAAGATCATTGAGGAGCTGTATTTTGTATGCCTCAGTTACGAAGTAGCCGGAGGCATTATGTTTTCGGGTTGTCCGTTCTTCCGTACGTATGTACGTACGTCCCGTTCTCGTGATCGCGTTATCTGAAGAACCGATTGATGGATTCCTGCCAAACTCTGGTCATGTATGTATCTTGCAGAGCCGATGAACTGATTAGATTTTGGGGTCACGAGGTCAAATGTGAAAGGTCACAGGGCTCATTATGTATGCAAAAACAGCTTGTGATCGTGTTATCTCAAGAACCGATTGATGGATTGCTGCCAAACTTAGGTCATGTATGTTACTTGCAGAGCCGATGAACTGAGTAGATTTTGGGGTCACGAGGTCAAAGGTCAAAGGCCACAGCCCACATTATGTATGCAAAAACAGCTCGTGATCGCGTTTTCTCAAGAACCGATTGATGGATTCCTGCCAAAATTAGGTCATGTATGTTACTTGCAGATCGAGCCAATGAACTGAGTAGATTCTTGGTTCATAAGGTCAAAGGTCATGGGCTCATTATGTATGCAAAAATGGCTTTTGAACGCATTCTCATTAGAACTGACAGATGGATTACTATTTAACTCAGGACATCTTGCAGAGCCAATGAACTGAGTAGATTTTAGGGTCATGAGGTCAAAGATCAAAGGGTCATATATGTATATGAGAAATTGCTTGTAATCACGATATTCTGAGAACCTGTTAATGGATTACAATTGAACTTGAATTCAACAAAATTCTTCTGTTTTGGTTTGTAGAATTGCTCTATGACGGAGGCATCATTTTCGACTGCGCGCAGTCGAAGTTCCATCTAGTTAACTATGAATCAAAATTCAGAAGTCAGGAGGCAAGAAAAATACAACATTATGTGAAAATTGATCCATAAATGAGTAACTTTGAGGGTTTTAAAATCTCAACGTAATCATCCAAAAGTAAGAACTTTTGAGCACTATAATAGCCCTATTATTCACATTCTGGATTCCAAATTGCAAACAAAATTCTCAGCTTTGGACTCAGAGCTCTCAAACTCGCTGACTATGCAGTGACATATCTATTTTTGTTTTCACTTGAAACAGATGAGGATCTTGTAGAGAAACTAACCTTCCTCTATCAGCTTGTCGACGGTGTCGCAGGCAGAAGCTACGGACTCAACGTGGCTAGGCTTGCGGACATACCAGACGCCATCTTGGAAAAGGCATCAAGCAAGTCACATGATCTTGAAAAATCTGTGACTGTGATGAGGTGAGGGTACGGGAGATTGTAGAGTAATGTATCGCAAGAATTAGTGCATTGTGAATTCTCTTTCGGGTACTGGTACTTGTGGCAGTAACTTAATGAAGGATAGATTACTGGGGCCCCGTTGCACAAAACTTACCATTGATGGTAACTTTGCCATCAATGGTAACTACATGTACCAATGAAACCTTGATTTTGATTGGCTGTTTAGCCCTGTTACCGCCATTGATGGATGGTGAAGTTACCATCAATGGTAAGTTTTATGCAATAGGGCCCTGATCTTGGGGAAGGATAATATTGGGACTGGGCTTAGTTAGTTTTATCCCCCAAAACATGCATTCACTTCCATTCTCAAATGAAAACTACTTTAAATGCTTAAAGGCCGGCTGTACTAGTTCAGCCAGAAGGGATTAGACCACCCAGAGAACTAGCGAGGTCACTGTGACAGGTGGCTATCTCATTAACTCAGCTCTCAATTAACATAAGAAAAAGAGGATTATGGGGGACCAACATGCATTGATTGGGGAGCAAGTAGGTACAAGTAGGACAATGTGGCTTTAATTGAAGTATAGATTAATATCTTGCCGAGGGGTGTTGTCGAGACTAAGCTTTGAGTCAAGGTTAGTTTTCCCCCAAAAAACACTAACATTCACTTCCATTCTCACATGAAAACTGCTTTAGATGCTGCATTGGCGAGGTAAAATGTTGTAAGGGGTGTGTGTATCAGATACATGTATCTGTATGCAAGAAGACAAGTTAGTTTGTGGGGGCCGGTGGGCCTTTAGGCTGTCATGCCACTGGGCCTTTATCCTGTGAAGCATTTACTTTTCTTCTCCCCTTTTGCCATTTTTGTACACATACAGTACCAAATTTAATTATTCATATCTCTTGTAAATTTATGTTTCTTGGTTTGTTTTTTACGCAAGGATGAAAGGTGGACTGGTTAAATCAGGGCCTTTGTTGAATATTTTTTAAAAAGCCAGTTCGTAAATAGCTGTGGAACGCATAACCCCAAAATATACACAGATCTATTACACGATGGATACGTCCCACTCTTGCATTTTAGAATAATCACTGCCGAAGTGATGAAGGTGCTTCATGAATACCTTTTGTTTGCCTCTTGAGAAGAATACTTCCACCTGTGTATCAGATAAATGTACTGTCGGTGCATAAATGAATACTGATTACATAACTTTCATGAGCACTATACCAGTATTCGTCTCAATGGTTTTACAATTTGGGAACGAATGACCTTTATCTGCCCATGCGCAAATCCTAATCACGAACTCGCTTATAGATTTAAGCTTTAATATGAATATAAATCGGGACAAGTCATTTGTTCGCAAAAATTATAAAACTTGATATTGGTAGGAATAATTTAGTTGTGAACTGTTAATGGTTTTGATCGAAACATGATACCGTCTGCCAGAAAAAGGATCCATGTGTAAATTTTTTCCAAAAGTGTCTTTAGTGTAAGTTTGTGGGCATCCTATTGAAACGTATGATGAAATAAAAGCATGTTTTTATGGATCATCCTTGATCTTACGTTTATGATGGTTTTTGAGAAACTGGCTTATGAAGGGCGTTAACTCGCTGCTACAACTGGAATGATAAATTACAAATTTTGTTTTTCTTTTAATATGTAAAATACCTATTTCTGAGCAGGGGATATCTTTATTTGAAAGGCTCCACATCATATGAATTTCCATCCTTTGTTTTATTTCACCGCCAGATCTGCCAAAGAAGATTTCACAAACCTGTGGAGGAAACTGTCATCCGATCCTGCTGGACCATGTGATGTAAAACAGGTTTTGGCCTCACTCAATTAAATCTGATTTAGGGAGGAACAATAAACAGATTTATGGATGTTTCTTTCCTGGGGACCTAGTGACCAGTTATTCCCTCTTGTTATTAATGAATGAACTACATACTCGAAAATCTCATTTTCAAAGATAGAATGTGTGTTCACATTGTATAAAAGTAAACAGAAGCAAGGGTGCGAATATGTCAACCCTGTACTAATATATTATGAATGAACAGTCAATATATGAACTCAAATATAACATTGAGTGCTCTTAAATCATGACATCAAAGTACATACAAATAGGTTTAATTAGATCATTGGTTTGAGGTGCAATACATACAGGTCATTTGATTTAGGTTATGGTATTACAGGGCAGTAACTTGAAAATGTGACTGCACACGTTGCAAATTAAGTTGAATCCCTCTCTAGTGCTGTTAGGTATATGGTAATTCACTATTAAATCAATTTCTTATTACCCCGAAAACGGGGCTTTGTAGCTTCATATGTAGGTCTGGGCCCCGTCTTACAAAGAGTTATGATCGATCCAAATCAATCGCAAGTCCTCCAATCAATCGCAAGTTTGCAGTCTCCTATCTCTTATGTACATAGTTGCGATTGATATAAATCGCAATTGATATCGACTCTTTGTAAGACGGGCCCCTGGTGTTCAAATGGGGGACCTAAAGTCTGACATGTCCAATCCTTTTTGGACAAATGTGCATCCCGAACTTACACAATGTTTTAGAATTTGGACATAATTGTTAATTGTTTATTCTTATGCTAAAGAAAAAAACAATACTAAAGGCATGCAATAATAAAAATGCTGTAACATTACTTTCAAGTAAGTTTGAAAAAGGAGTCATACTTCAGGAAATGTATGTGTATGACAATAGCTACAGGTATGACATTAGTTACTTGTACATTGTGAAATATAAGCATTAATGTAAATACTGCTATAAACTTGAAATTATACCAAAATTAGTGATGACATTGTTGTATTAACAAGAGCAATCATTTATCGTCAACAAAAAGTAATAGTGTTGCCATTTTCAAGATTTCCCCGGAATCTATTTTTCTAGTAAAGAACGGAATTCATTTACAAGATTTTTTCATGTACAATTAATTCCTACTTGGTTATCAAAAGATTCATCTTGTTCAAAACTGTATTAATCTTGTACAAAACTGTATTCATCATGTTCAACAAGATTCAACCTATTGAATGAACTAATTGTATTCCACATAAAGTGGCCATAGTCTATCAGCATGAGATGGACATGTACAATGTAGGCTCATGGTAAATTTAATATAATGAAGTCTTTCAAGGTTTTACTAATTTTGATATTTCAAACCCCGCTATTTTTTTTGTAAACTTTCCCCTAATTTTTTCTTTTCTTACATCAATTGTTGATCACTTATTCAGCTCAGTCATGCACATGAATACCCAAGTAATATCTTAATGTCTCTCTGCATTAGTACATGTATTTTTAATTCTCTTATAAGAAGTAAATGGGGAGGGGGGAGGGGGGGGGGAACACAAAAATGCATTTAGTCACCCTCCCCCCTCCCCAATACTGTAAAATTGGCATTGTTACAATTAATACAACACAAATGTACTTTTGCATTATAGCAAAAATTATCGTCGTTTAACCAACATTCACCCTACCGGAGCGCCCCCATTGGCCTGTGGCAAGACAGGATAGCCAGCTGGGTCATTCTAATATAGCGATTTTTTTAGGCTAGAATCACAAACATAAATCACAAATCAAAACCCCGTTAAAAAGTATGGTTACTGCGGGAGAGCATTCAAGTGATTTTTCATCAACGCTGATTCTCGCTCATTTCAAGCCCAGCCACTGTTCATCACACTGTGCGGTTTGACCCAGGAAGTAGGTCAACTTCGCTTTCTGCCTGTGTTTATGGTCGACTTTCGGTCAAACCGGAACAGGCCACGATAATGACGTCATAGAATCATGATTGAGAATTCGTTCAAGCAAATTTTAGTGAATCACAATACAAAACGCATCTTTTTCAGCGTTTCATGTTTGTGTTTTTAAACACGTTTTTTTTTACGACCGACAAAAAATAGCTTGAACGTAACCATGTTTTAAACTAAATGTCTTTGAAACCGTGATTCTAGGTTTAAAAAGTGTTGATTGAACGCACCCTAATTGTCCTTAGAGGTACCAAGTCTGTAAACCTGTATTGTGCTGGATACCCCCCGAGAGAAGAATTGCTGGCAATTTCCTAATGCAGTTTACAAATTTCATTGGATTACAAATGAACATTTCTTAGATTGAGAAATACGCCTCAAGCCCTTTATCAAAATGGAATTTGATGGAATGCATAATTGTGTATTCCATTTACTGCAAACACCTGATACTGAGAAGTGCCAGTTTATGCATTGTACAATTCATGAGATGAGATGTATGCAATAAAACTAAATCATGGTGTTATAAAGAATACTGTTGATTGCCTGCAGGAAGGCTTTTACTGCCATTTGAAATACATATACGTGTCATGTATTAAACTGTTAGGGCCTTCTTTTTTACAGGAGACGTATTACTGATTCAGATTAAGTTTATGAGGTGCCCATGGCAGGTACAATCTGATGGAACTGGATTTTATAGTTATAGTCACATTCATTATCATGACATTTTAAACCATGTAAAAGCTGTCAGAAATTTGCCAGTTTCAGTACGTACCATATGGACAAACGTGTAAAATAATTGTATATCAACTATTTAAAGTTCTGTTCATTCTATTGTCATATAAGATAATGCAAATGCCCTTAAAATTTTGGTCACTAGTTCCATGACCAACACTTTGGTAACTGGTAACCTGTAAAAACATGTGTCTATATAAAGAGAGAATGGCACAGAGGAACATTATATCGAGGGTTCAGTGACACAAAGACGTAACTCCATATTTTGCCAAAATGAGTATTTGATATCAAAAGTGTTCAGAAAAATGTGGGCTTTCCAGGAAACACAAAACACCCCATTGAAGTCAATGGCTAGTGAAACATAGACTCAACTCCTTAAGGCCCAAGTGCTCAGTGACACATAAACCACTTTTTCTCAAAATGGCCAAAATGGAGTTACGTCTTTGTGTTACTGACCCCTCGATATGTTGTACATGGCTGAATTACATGTAGCTTGATGTGATGCAGTCAGTAGGTTTCTAGAGCAGTTCATTTTGCATCTAAATGAAGTAAAATCTCCCTTTCAATTCACCTACCACGTTGCCTGTCCTTGCATCCTGAGATGCGTTTATACCAGTGTACGGAATAAAAGATATTGTACAAGATGTTGAAATATCTAGGACTCTAATACTGTTTTCACACTGGCAAAATGTTGCCTAACCCGTTCTATAGGTGGGGTTAAGGGGGTGTCTTAGCCCCACCTATAGTCCGGGGTTAAGCCTATTCCACTTTCTGTTCAGACTTGTATTTACCAAAGTGGGCTAGCCCCACCTATAGTACGGGGTTAACTAACCCTGCAAAATAGCAGGGCTAACCCCGCAATTGTGGTGCTAACTCCTGCTAACCCTGCAATTGCGGTGCCCACTGTCCAATCATAACATTCATGATATCCGGGGCTAACGAATTGCAGTGAGAACAGCGTGAATTTTCTTATTCCGGAATAGGCGCTAGTATGGGACTAAAAACAGCGTGTGTGAAAAGCCAAAAAAAATAGTCCGGGTTAAGGATAGTTCGGGGTTAAGCAAAGTACGGGGTTTAGCAAAACCAGTGTGAAAAGAGTTTAAATGGACATTCAATCAATTTGTTGCTGAGAAAACAAAGTATATGGATTTTCTTTACATTAAGTCTTTTGGAAGAAGAAAACCTACATTTTATCAAGTTCATCCATTTTCTTTAAATCAGTTTCCAGCTGTCCAAACATGCCATATAGTTTTCTAGAACATGAAACCAAAAATGCTGAGGTTCAAGAAAGTAGACCACGTTGCTCCCGATGTTTAGAGCTTCATTCAAAGTAAAGGATTTTTGTTTTTCTAAAAGCCTTTGAATAGATTAAAGAGTGACATTTCTAGTCCTGCATGATGGTTAGGATGGTGATTGAGATTTTTTCTGAGGTAAAATGAAGATTGAAATCCCAGTGGTATAGATAGCATCACACATTTTGACCCAGAAAAATAGGCAATTTATGAAAACGAGATAAAAAATTTGAATTCTACGAGACAAAATTATCTTCCATTTCTTGAGTGCGTGTTTATAAGTTTGTATTATGAAACTTTTATAAACAGGTCATTAAGCAATAGTTCACTGCACTTAAAGATAATACTTAATCTTTGATGTTTGCTTAGTCTATTTTCATATCCCTACATATCGTTGCCTCCTGATTATGGACGCATAATTGCTGCCTCTCTGTGAATGTAGACAGAGCTGATGATTTTAAGCAAAATATTTCAATATCTTAATGCATAGACATTACTATTTTGTGTAGAGAAGCAGTGTTTTGTGTAATTGATCCATGAGAATACTTGAAATAAATTATATGCCCAATGGATATAGATTTAAAAAAGGGATATAAAAACTACAAAGTGGATGCTGCATTGAATATTTCAGACATTCTTTGTCAGTTTTGTGGTGCCAAGGTCTTTTTAAAACTTTATTTTTTCTTTTGTAATACTTTATTGTACTATTCCAAGTTTACGTTCTGGTTATTACATTAATTAATTTTCCAGTCAGATAGTAGTGTTTGACATAGATTTTTTCTTTTTTTAATTCTTGAGAATCATCGTAACTTTTGTTTGTTATAGATTGTTGACCTTTGACTTGCATACATGCTGATGAAGCTGTAATTATGAAGCATCTGCCACCCTCACGTTCTGTGAGGAAAAGAGGAAGGGATAAAGTACATTTTTCTATCTATCGGTTAAACAAATATTGTCCAAACAATAATTAACACTATCACAGATAGCGTATGGTTGAGTATGGTCACGGTCAAGTGAGCTACAGTCCTGCGGCATTCAGTGATTTTTTTCTCTCGATTGTCTGGATTATTCAGATTAATATTTGATATATTAAGATATTACTGGGTGGTACTCCGCATCCATTGTAGGCCAGTATGTACAAAGGTCATGCATATACATATTGACCCTTATATTCAGGTGTTATAGGCTATTGGCATAAATGGCCTTTCTGGGCAGGTTTTCTTTTCATCATTGAAGCTAGTGAAGCAAGTTTAACTACTCATTTCATGAAATTTGCTTTCCAGTAATACTGTTGCTTGTAAAAAGCTAAATTTAATTAAAGAGTAAATTTAATTAAAGATTATACATGCCAACATTGCATGTATAATCAGATTTTTACATGGCATCATAAATATCTTATTTGATGGCCGCAATGCATTATGATTCTTCAATAAGAGTGGGTTAGAAACTGTTGGTACAATGTATTACTTTCTTAACATCATGTATCATTGATGATCAATCCAAGTCCATTTTTGTTCTCTATCTCTCTCTCTCTCTCACATACTAAAATTCTTGTTCAGCACCTTCTCTTTCTGTTTCTTTTTTACACCTCTTCTCTTTTTATTAAAGTTTTTAACTTATTTCTCACAAACATTTTTCTCAGTTGCTCAACATCTCACTCTAGATGTTTCTCTTTTACTATGATTTTTCTCTGTCTCTCCTTTCCTTCTCTATCCCCATCTCTCTCTCTCCTCTTTCTCTATCTATTCATTGCATCCCTCCATATTATGTGTACCCCATCTATCTAATCAGATTTACATCAGTTGCCTTTGTTTCATCAAAACTGAAACTATATTTGCCAAATTGTATTCATCTGTTTTGCTTGGCATCATGTATCATTGAATTACTTTAAACAAGACGAAAAAAGTACTATTTTTTAATAAAATGCAGCATTTTTTGGCTACAAATTTACAAAGATCTTTTGTTTCTTTTTGTAGAGTCATCTATCTGTATCCACTGAATAAATATCTCTTAGACATGCTTCTGTATACTTTGGACAAAGAAAATACAATTTAGGTCATGTATTGAATTCTTTTTAAATTGTGATTAATGAACTGAAGATAACATGTCGTTTAATAAAGAATGAGTTTCAGTTTATTGTTTTAGATATATGGAGGGGTGTAAAATAAATACAGAACACTTCAGTCATGGTGTATTTATTTTCAACATATTTATTCGATAAGCTTTTTTAATCAAAAAAATTAAATGAACTTTTTTTTGTAGGAGCAAGTTTTTGTCACATATGACAAAAAGCTACCAATAACTGTGTTTGATTATAAATGAAATATAATAAATGCTGTTAAATACTGGTATACAATGTATAACATGCATGCAGCATTGTAACTTCATACAACATACATATTTACAAACACAGGCAATTGCACAGTATAATTCTATAGGGGGGAGGGGGGGGGGGGAGGACACATCTTACTTTTGTTTAATTCACTTCACATCTTTCATTAATGTAGTATATATTCAAGAACATACACGTATGAGTAGCATTTTCACATCATTTTAGTTTCATATAAACTTTCTTTATGGTAGAAAATCAATCATATTTTATCACGTACCGAATGCTTCCCACCTCGGATCCCACACAATCAATCTAGACAATCAATATGAAATATCATTTTCCCAGAAACTCTCTCCAAGCCAAAATGTTATTTGTATTTATTACATCCATTTGTGGATTCTCAAAATATGACAAAAATCAAAACAATTATGGCATGTCTTCACATTGGACTTCATCTTGGAGTAAGTGGAGAATGAAACGGTTGATTGATTTACTCAATTTGCAAGCATGTATTGTTGCTATATTGAACAAGCCTCTGGCAACAATGTCTATTGCCTGGTCTAACCTTTACAACATGATATATTGTATTTTTTGACATATATTTGTGGATTCTCACAAACAACAAAATATATAAAAATGGCATATCTTCATATTGGACCTCCTCTTAGAGTAAATGGGAATAAATGGTTCATTGATTTAGTCTCAATTTGCAAGCATGAATTGTCGCTATATTGAACAAGCCTCTGGCAATGATGTCTATCGCCTGGTCTAACCTTTACAACAGGAATAGGCTACCGGTACACATTATGGTACATCTTGGACAATGACATTGGTTGGCCTGTATTTCGATCTTTCTATTCACTTGTTATTAATTGGTAGCTATTGAGTTTATATCCACATGTGCACTAAAGTTAAAATGAAAATAATAAAAATGAAGGAAATTTAAAAACCCTTGAGTTTTATACACTTGGTTTCGTTTTCAAATTATGGAAACAGACAATTTGCGGGGGGGGGGGGGGGTAAATACACTAATCCCTGCTTGATTGTATACTGCCATTACAACAACACACACAAATTTTTTTTTTTTTTTTTTTCTTGCTCCCTTGGTTTTGGGGAATCGTGTATCACAAGAGCTCCAGTATGTCATATACAACACGTACATCATTATCCTCATTATCATTACAAATGACCTTTTATCAATCTATAATTTGGCATGCATGAGCAGTTATTGTGCTGGTTAAAATTTTCAATTTTTATATTGTTACAATGTGGTTCTACATGTACCCTTAAGTGGTAAAGTCGTGATTTTCTACAATTATGCATTTTGTGATCGGATGTGTCTTTCCAGAGCCACTACATTTTGCTAAATTAATAACCTAAGCTGGTTATTCCCTTTAAACACTATCATTGCACCCCACCCCCTAGGAATGCTGATTGTCTGATTTCCCCCGCATACACATGCAATTATTGTAATGGTCAACAAAGCGTAATGTAAACCGCCAGTCAAGATCAAATAACCCCCTTGTATATACAGGACGGACTAACTGCGTAGATGCTCTAATCCCGCGCTGACTGACTAAAGGCTTTCGCTGCGCTTCCTCGACCACGGTGACGGGACGGTTTGTTTAAAAAGAACAAGAACTTGAGGTTTGCATGGACATGACAGATGAAATGGCGTTGAAGTGACAACTTTATCCGGGGCGGCCTATGCTTGCTGTCAGAAAAAAAAATCTCTCTTTCTCTCTTGAGTTGTGATGTTATTTGAAGGGTTTGTCCAAACAAAGTAGCGGAATGAAATTTCAGTGACGGTTAAGACGCATCTACCCTTCTCAAATTACGACTGTCCTGCCTGCATAGCATTGTATCACTTAGTCATAGCATCATCTCTTTGGTCATAGCTATTTCAAGGAATCTCTGTGGTTGCACTTTTACATTATTTATCTACTGTCACGTATGGCTGTGGATAAAACACTGGATTTGTTTAAAATCTTCATTTCTTAAGATAAGAAATCCATTAACTGAGGAAACACAATGTGCCTCAATACAGACAATAGTATAGTGGGGGTTGGGTGTCTGCACACTAATACCTAACAAAAAGACTTCTCTTTTGCCTTCGGATTTAAGAGATAATATTCATCAATTCATCATGTATGAATATTGGTAAAATCCTTTACCTAAACTCAAGATATCCCAAATAAACCCACAAGAGGAGACTCTTATATATTTCAAAGAAAATATGTTGAAAACTAATTGTCCTCTTTATTTATGACTTGTAAATACGGTAGCTAAGTGGTTTCAACTATTTTCTTACATTAAGTAATAAAACATCTTGCTATGTATATTTTAGGCTTAACTGAATCATCTCTCTTCAATAAATATTGCACAGTAATATCAACCAACTCTACGATATATATAAAAATATAGTTTTTGTTTTACATACAATATTTTACATAATATGAGTTTCTAAGCACCAACTAACATGCACAATAAGTCAAAGTTCTGCACACAACTGAGAATGCATCTCAATGCTTGCCCTAGAGACAATTGGTAAACCTTACCCTAACCCTAAAACTATACTTAATCCTAAACCTAACCTTAACCCTAATACTAACCCTAAACGTAAATCTAACCCTAACCTAAAGCTAACTCTAAAACTAACCCTAAACCTGATCTAAAACCCAAATTGCAACCCATAGTCCTATTCCATACCTAACCCTAAAACTAACCCTAAACCTAATCTAAAACCCAAAGTGCAACCCATAGTCCTATACCGTACCTAACCCCAACCCTAAATCCTAACTGTGACCAAATAGCAACCCTAACCCTATATCTTTCTCAAAAGAAAGCCATGCAATTATCATCGGAGCACCTGTTGCACAACCATCACATTTGCAACACTACAGAACGAATGTCTTTCATGCTGTACAGTCCATTTCCTCTAGGATGCAGAACTGGAACTTTCAGGGTCATCATACAATCCTTGCCGCACTCCGTCAGCCAAGATATCAGGAATACCCCCCTCTGGAGGCGTCGCGTTTAGAAATGGATCACTTTCGAAAACCATGACGGGCTGGTGACTGCAAAAAGAGACAATACAAAACTTTAGGAAACCATTCAAGTTCACCCATGTCACCTATAGCTTAGCTCAAATGTCACATTACTGTGCTGTAGACGTACGAGATGAGTGGTTCATACACTTGGCTGGAGGTTGTGGGTCTAATCCCCCGCACTATATCGAGGGGTCAGTGACACAAAGACGTAACTCCATTTTGGCCATTTTGAGACTGAAAAAGTGGTGTCACTGAGCACTTGGGCCTTAGGGAGTTTAGTCTATGTTTCACTAGCCATTGACTTCAATGGGGTGTTGGGTGGAGTTAAGTCTTTCTGTTTCCTAGCTGGAAAGCCCACATTTTTCTGAACATTTTGATATCAAATTTATATTTTGGCAAAATGTGGAGTTACAATGTACGTCTTTGTGTCACTGAACCCTCAATATGTTCTCAAGCAAGGCATCTTAGCTACATGTGTTAAATGGGTACCCACAGTAGGATGAGAAATGTAATGTAGTTGGAATGGGAAATGCACACTTGTAAAATGGCACTTGCCTGAAGTACTCCCCAGGTAGCAGAGTGTGCGCATTTGTGGAATAGCAATTGAAACCAATGACCAGGGTAATAACAATGTAGAGCACTAGCTTGAAGAGAAATGTAATATGAAGTGCTAGATGCAAATTACCATTATTATGACATTATTTTCAATCAATAATAAAACTGCATAGAGGATCTTTAAAAATGTATTTGAGCTTTTGCTAAAACTGACCATTTAAACCAAAGAACAGTTGCTAGCAAAGTACCTTTCCTTTTCTTCAAATGTTAGCAGCATGATAATAACAAGGCCTGTAATTTTTTTTATTTTTTTTTGCCTGTAACTCAATTTGATCCCATTTTTATAGGCTATATCGATTTTAAAGTAGGCAGATTTTTTAACATACATTACATGTAAAGAACTTTTGTGACATTTGCATTACTTTACACAGGCTTTAAAACATTTTTTTTCACTGGCACAAAATCAAATTAGAAGAACTGTAGAATACATACAAGTATTATATCCATACATAGTGAAAACATAGTAAAACAAAAAATGGGTTTCTTTTATGAATAGATGTAGATTGTATCTGCAAGGTTAATGAGAACATTTTCTTACATAAAAAATAAATTTTCAACATATTTCAATATGTTGAATTTACAAGTACCGGTACAAAAATAAAAAATTATGTTCACACAAAGACAAACAAATGACAATATTTACAGTATGCATGATGTAAGGGTGATTGGGTAGCTCAAAATTCAAAACTTATTTGACTTATTAAAGGTCAATGATTTATATCAATATTCTTGCAGGCAGACATGTCTTTAATAGCCAGAGTACACTCCGGTTATCACAAGAACCTCTCGGGTTGACTCTGCCCGAGAAACATTGTGATACACCCCATTTTCTTACAATATGAATTGTCTTGACGTTGATCATACTCTACCAATACACCATGTCATATATTCTCAAGATAAATGTTCACTAACTTCTGCATATGCACAAAGCAGTATATTGAATTTTGAATTGGCAGTTTGTCTGTGGATTGAGACGTAGTTGAGGATAACTCTCCTGTTTGTTGTGTACAAAAATATCATTTATTTTTCTTTTCTTTTAAATGCCTTCCCCCTTGTGGGATAACTCAAACTGTATGGTTAACATATATTATTATAGAGTCCCTCTATACAGAATAGACCCTTCTGAGTCATAATGTTTTGAAGAATTGACATTTTAGTCAGTATGTGTGATGGAGCAAAGGGGAGAGTTGTCTGCCACTACATCACAGATACATTTTGAAGAACCAATACCGATAATGGTTACAACTTTTTCAAATTCATAACTTTCAACATTTTTGTCAGATTTCATCAAACTTTCACCAGTCTACTTCTATGATGTTTATGCTTTCTTCTAGAGTGGTTTGCTATCAAGGTTGGATTTGCCTACAATGATGAAATTGTAATGTACACGTAATCATGACCATTTTATACCTCTCCATCAGAAAGTAATTAATAGAGGAGCAGGAAAACCAAACATAATTTTGATTTATTTCCTCACATAAATATTTAATCATTGTAATAAAGCATTCATAGAGCAGCAGAATAATAAAATAAGACTTTGATTTACATGTACTGTACATGTATTTCCACACTTGAAAATGCAATCATTGTTTTAACGAAGCACATTGTATCTCATATTTACATCATAACAAACATATCCCTGTAGTTAGGAAATGAAATGAAAGTGATTCTATTATACACCTGTAGCATAGAGTCCCATCACCCATCGCCTCTTAATTAGACTCAACGTTTATGAATAAAACTTTTATTGCAGTTCAGATTTACAACTTTTAATAAATAAGGGGGGTAGTAAAGGTGCTCTATTTATAAACAGCTTGTAAATCAGAGTAATGGCTTAGTTGAGGGGCAATGAAAAGTGTTCCACTTCAAGTCAATACAAGTATGGCTTGTTTATCAATGAAAGAGTGAATGTTTTCTAATACTTCCTGCCTTCCATCATCACTTTTCATCGATGATGCACGACAAAAGCATCACCAAAAATGAGAATGGTACAAAAAGCATAAAATAAGGATGACAAATTAATCACAACTTGGTCTACCTACGGTGAGTTATGGTTATGGTTTATATGTGGTGCCAAAAGCGGTGATTCGTACGCAGCACGTAGTGGATCTTAATGAAAGAATACCATGTCGTAAATAAAGCACACCCTTGACATGTGTTTATGGAGGAGATGAAGATGGGTGAGAAACTCAGCTCAAGAACAAAGCAGTATGGATGAGAACATAAAGAGAGAGAGAGAGAGATTGGCAAGAGAGAGAGAGAGATGGGCAAGAGAGAGAGAGAGCAAGCAAGAGAGAGAGAGAGCAAGCAAGAGAGGGAGAGAGGTGAAACAGCGCAGCTCCCTCACTGTATAGAAATGCAAACACATATCAATCAATGCATGCAATCTTTGTTTCTCACTTGCTCCATCCCCTCAACATTAGAAAATCACATCAGATATATTTTGGAACAGACAAAAGGAAAATTCCTCTATTTTTTTCTTCATAGAAATTAAATCAAATACGATAAGAACAAATCATTTAAAATCACACTGAATATTCTAACACTTAACCCTGAATTTCTGGGTGAATACTTTACAACTATTTCTTGTACATGTAATAGCAACCATGACACAGAAAATGCTTCTGTTTTTAATTAAAATGAATAGTTTGGAGACTCTTTGAAGGTAGTCTGTCCATTTTGCAGGCTGAAAATACAAAATTATGTAAATCCTATGGTAAACAAGAGATAATACCAACTAAAAACTCCTCTTTAAAGATTAGAACTGGTAATGTGGAATTATATCGACCATTAAGAACTTTCAAAATGCTTGCAAAAAATAGGCCTAGAAGGCAGTCTGATTTTCAGACCCTTGTACCGCATCTAGTCGTACATTTTGTGCTGGGTTAAGACAAATGAAAATGTCCTAGTTGAGTGGTTCAAGCTGAGTGGTTCAATCCCCGGCATAACGTCCTTCGGCAAGGCATTAATCTACATTTGCCACACTTGACCCAGGTGAGGTAAATAGGTACTGGCAGGAATAAATTCCTTGAAATGCTAGAGCGCAAAATGGCAGCTAGGCTAAAGCCGGGGTAATAATTAATTTGTGCGCCTCGGAATAGAATTGTCTAGATAGACGGCGCTATATAAATGCCTATTATTATTATTATTATTGATATTACCCTTTGCAGCTAATTTTATCTATGTTATCAAAATTTTTAAAAAGTTGGTCAGTCACTCAACAGTGTCTGACAGTGAAGTCTAGAGAGTAAATCGACTAGGTCACTGCTAAAGTTTCACCGTACCTTGAAATCTCTTTTGGAAGTGCTTTAATCAATTTTAAAATGCTAATATCAGGAATAAGACTGAAATTAATTGTATTTGGTGAAACATCCAGTATGACTATTATCATTTCAACACTCACTAAAGCAGACCATTGTTAGATGTCCATATTTGTATTAGTTACATACACATTCTACTTCTGCAAGAATATGTCTATTTCATTCAGTGCGATGAATGTTAGTTACACTTCTACTTCTACTTCTACGACGATACTCCGCAGGATCCATAAGTCAGGATGTAGAGCTGAGGAATAAGCTATCTAGTTCTTGGTCTAGATGCTTGGTGGAAGCGCTCCCTTGAAGCCCTCCAGTGAAGTAGCGTCAAGGGTGATCTTTGAAAGTGCATTCCACGCAGTTACTGTCCGAGGGAAAAATGAGTTCTGGTAGAGCTGGGTGCGGGATGGGATAGCCAGCAACTTCTTTGAGTGATACTGTCGTGTGTTGCTGACAATCATGGGTGCTGTGTAATGGTGTGCATTGATGGCTACTGTGTCGTTTTGGATCTTGTACATATGGTGGAGGCTTGCAGCATTTCTTCTCCTCTCCAGGCTCTCCCATTTCAGATGTTGAATCATGGCCGAGACACTGGCCATACGACGATATCTCTGGAGGGTGAATCTTGCTGCTCGCCTTTGTACTGCCTCGATTTTGGATATATGCTTGTGTGTGTGAGGGTTCCAGACCAAGCAACAGTATTCCAGATGAGGTCTAACATTAACAAGAGAGAAGTAGGCTTGTGAGGTTTTGCAGAGATTTCTGCTGACTAGTCCCAGCATCCGATTGGCTCGGGATGTGATGTTGTTCATGTGGCCTTGCCAGGACAAGTTGGATGAGAAAGTCAGTCCTAGATACCGGAGATCTGTTACCAACGCAAGAGGAGTGTCTCCTAGCGTGTATGTCGTGGTGATGGCTTTCCGACGTAGGGAGAATGTGATGTGGTAGCATTTCTCGGTGTTGAATTTCATCTGCCATGTGTTAGCCCATGAATGCAGCCTGTTGAGATCTTGTTGTAGGGCTTGGCTATCAGTGACATCAGTGATCGGACGGTATAGAAGACAATCATCAGCAAAGAGTCGGATTTTGGAAGAGATCCCATGATGCAAGTTACTAATGACTTCAAGTCAAATGAAGAATAACACAACTAAATGCTGCCAAATCAATGTTAGCTGCATGATCATGAATCTAAATCATAAAGCACTGAATATTAGATATTTGAAAATATGAGTGTTACTCATGAGGAAAAAATAATTAACCACTCATTCAGTGGAGAGAATGTTAGTAACATGATGCAAGTTACTTATGATTTCAAGTAAAATGAAGAATAAAACAACAGAATGCTGCAAAATCAATGTTAGCTGCTTGATGATGAATCTAAATCATGGAGCAGCTAGTATTAGCTATTTGAAAATATGATTGTTACTCATGACATGAGAGGGAGAAAAAAAATGAAAGTTTCATTCTACTTCCGCAACTACATGTCTATTTCATTCAGTTGGATGACTGTTAGTTACATGATGCAAGTTACTTATGATTTCAAGTCAAATGAAAAAAAAAAAAAAATGCTGTAGGGAAAAGCTGCCAAATCAATGTTAGATGCATGATCATGAATCTAAATCATGAAGCAATATTCTAATATTGAAAATATGAGCGTTACTCATGAGGGGAGGAAAAAAATAATAACCACTCACGTTGAAGTTTCTTTTATATCTAAATCATCCAATGAACTGTGAGGACAAATCAAAATGATTAAATACACGGTTATATATTCAAACAATAGTAGCAAGGATTTGTTAAATGCAAATTGGACATGCGGGATCGGAAGTATACCAGTTAATCATCATGTTAATCAAAGTTATTCTGACAGCTTTTAATCTGATTAGTCTTGGGCTAAGTAACTAAATGGCAGAATTGCAGGCGTCAAAATGTTTTAATCTTTCAAATATAAACACGACAATATAAGCACTGACAGATTACTCAGTTAAACTAGCAAATTTTGAAAAATAAGAATAACAACAACAACACAAGTTTATAAATACATTTAACAACACTAACACCAAACTGAGAGATAATATACGGCATAGTTTTCAAGGATACACGTTGCAGCAAGTCAAATGCTGCACATTCACATGTCACACTTAATGAATGTACCTGTACAACAATTTTTGTTCAAATAATACATGTATACAAGACTACAAGTAAGAAAGAAACAAACAAACAAAAAGGCATGAAGTGTATCATGATACACCCACTTGTGCAAAGAGGAGTTCTTTTACGTCCTTCCCCCTAAATATAATTTCCTACAAATAGCCACTATATACAGTGTATGTAGAAATGGGGAAATGGAACAAAATCATGTAATATATGCCTTGCAAAAGCCCACAGGTGGAAAAGCTGACGTATGAAAGAAAATGATACAAGGGAGAGAGAGAGAGAGAAAGCTAAATTTAGAGTCCCAAGTTGTCTCTAAGTTGATTACAAGCTACATGTTTATCTTTTGTCCAAGTCCAGGGGTGCACCTTGATAAAAAAAATAAAATAATAATGCTTTCTATTCTATTTTTATTCAATTCAAGGTCTGAAATACAATTTTTCAAAGAAATCAGGAAAAGTATTGTGTAATACTAATAGGGAAAAAAAGAAAGTATGTCAGGATATGCTATCTTGATATATTCTTGCTACACTCCTCTTTATAGTTTGTAGATCATGGATATGAGTTTCACTGCCTATTTGTGGGCTGTATACCCTAGAGATGGAACTGTGTTTTCTTGTTTTCCCTGATTTCTTTGAAAAATTGTGTTCTAGACCGGGACTCGATTAAAAATAGAATTGAAAGCATTACAAAAATAAAAATAAAATCCCTTATATATCTTTTTTCTCTCCTGTTCTCCCCAACAAAATACATCTCGACTACCGGTAGCTCCAACACTATGTGATACACCCAATCATTGATTCTAGTCCAATTATGTGGAATCTTAGAACCGGCAAACTGTAAATTGGAGAGTAATTTGAGGCCCGGCCCAGCCCTGGTTAGATTCCTTGATCTCTCAAGGGGCTGAGTTAAATACAATTAAGGGGTAGCAATCAGTCATCTATTCCTTCCCTTGTGCTTTTGTGTCGACCTAGAAAAAGATTTAAAAGTTGACCATTTCTAGGTCTTAGACATTATACTGGTTAAAAGACGAAGAAAAAGGTTGGTGAACAATTCTGAAGAGGTATATTAAATCTAGAAGTGCGAGTTGCAATGGGAAGGTTGTCCATGTATTGATTTCAGGAATTGCTGGCTGCTGTGTTCCTCTTTAAAGGTACTATGTCCCATTTGCAGGCCCCAAAAAATGAAAAGGTTAAATTCCAATGGCATTTGAAAGATAATACTAATTTAGAACTTCCCTTAAAACAAAACTGCTTGAAAATGTCTTTAAGTGGGAAAATAACGACCATTAGTTGTCAAGTCGACTTTAGGGATTGCAATCAGTAAAGTAATAAGACTGCTTTTCAGACCATTGTACCGAACGGTCGTACATTTTGTGCTGCGCAAAGATTCAATCAGTCAAATTTTGGCCATTACAAGAATTAGGTAATATTGACGTAGACAAATGCTCATGTACAGTGCCCTTTACAGCTCAATTTATGTATGTTATTACCACAGCAAAAAAATAAGTCGGTCAGTCACTCAATAATGTCTAAAAAAGTAAAAGGGTTTCCTTGCATAATTTGAATAATAGGACACTGCTAATGTTAAAATGTCACAGATAGGACATACTGTACGTGACATATTCATAATTCCTGCAAAGTTCTACAGAATTTGATGTTGGGTGCAAATGGGACATACATAGTACCTTTAAAAGAAGAAGAAGAAGAAGAAAAAGGGGGGGGCAATATTGTTGGTGTACAATTCTGAAGAGGTGTATTTTTTTATTTTGAAGTGCGAGTTGCGATGGAAGGTTGTCTATGTATTGATTTCAGGAATTGTTGGCTGCTGTTTTTCTCTTTAAGACAACAAATATTTGAAAGCTAACACTGTAGGACTAATTACACCCTGTCTTGGAACCAGTAAAGTAACAATATTCTGAACTTAAAAAAAGAGTTCAAGAATGAAAAAATACAAAAAGATAAAACAGAATAGGTTAAATAAGACTTCAAGGGTTCAGTATACCGGTAAGGAGAACACATGTTAGAACAAGGACGAGATGGGACAAGATACTAGACAGCCCTGGTGTAAGATCACAGAAAATAAATACAAGTTGATTAAAGGGATCGTTTAACAATGTTAAATCTGAGATGCACGGCCCTACATGTTATCAGTGTCTGTGATATGGTGTTATAATTGAAGCCCTAAAAGAATTGCGCTTCAAAATGATCAAGAAGTGCCTCAAAAAGTAAAAACCTTTGAGTGACCGGTTTTACCATACGGTACTCATTTTCCCCAATGGACTGTAGGCCTAGTGTTATGTTGGCAATGCAAAATTTGATTTTGATTTTCAATCATAAATATTTTGATAATCAGACAGGCGATCGGCTTGTAAAATTCATGGGGTTCTTGACTGACCTAAAGGTTTATAATTATCATTGCAGCATGAGCTAAATCAAGGATTTATTTAAAGGATCTAAGACAAAGTTACCGGATCCCTTTAAACAGAGAGAAATCTAGAAGAAGATAAAAAAGAACTTGAATACACAGAAATAGTAAAATCGTACAGGAAAAAACAAAACAAGAAAACATACTACGGTATACAACAAACAATTGAGCATGTTCTTTCACTTTCTTCAGAAATAGCATCGAATTGAGTAAATAATGAAATTAAGGAAGGGGCACCTTTTACACTATCAAATAGTACACTTATTGCCATAACCATTCCCAGAACTACAAGCAAACCTGTATACATGTATGCAAACAGTGAATACTACTACAATTCCATTTATGTCCTTTCACTGAATACACCTTATACTCATCGATAAAATGCTTTGGGAGGATGGAGGGGGGGGGGGGGGAGAGCGTCCCTCGAAATGCAGACTCCATCACATGATTATATTATAGATGCTGAATAAATGCAGCAGCAGTGAAGACTGGTACACTTATCCGGCTGGCTAGAGTCTAGATCATAGAAGTGGCGCAAAATAACTAGGATAGTCATGTACATCCCAATCTATTCTTAGAATTCTGAAAATTCCCTATAGGAAAGGGAAAAAAAGAAAGAAAGAAAGAAAGAGAGGAAGAAAGAAAGAAAACCTGATGGTCCATATTTCACAAGGCTACATCATTATTGATACATAAAATATCATTCAATCAATTCAATCAATTAAATCAAAAAGACACATTTCGGTACTCACTCATAGCTAACGGCTCTGAAATTCTTCACACGCAGGAATGTTAACAATGACTTAGGAATGGAGTCCTTGTCCAGTAGGCCCTATGATAAATGATGAGAAACACAATTGTATTTAATTGAAATCAAAGAGTGCAATCATGGTGTTATAATAATAATAATATTCCGCTTATATAGCACTACATTCAATGTCTCTATGCGCTTTACAGATATACCCCCGTCATTGGATTCAGTGCTTACCTGCACACACTGTATACATGTATAAAAAGTATAACTCTTAGTCACAATATGACCTTGAAAGGCTATTGCTAACTGTGAATCAATTCTAGGAACTATCATAACTACAATCACATTTGAGAAAAGCTGTAAAAATGGCATGATTGACAAGATATATGTGCCTTGAAATAACAAGCTGTAGTATTAATGGTACCCTTAGGGCTACAACAGCACAGTAATTGCTTAAAGGCATCATTTAACAATCTTAAATCTGAGATGCATGGCCTTACATGTATCTGTTATCAGTGTCTGTGATATGGTGTAATATTGAAGCCCTAATATAACACATTTGCAAAATTTCTTTGTATATCAAACAAAAACAAACCATACCTTATGATTTAAAGATAACAATAATACACAACTCTTGTTTGTAAATAAGAATGTTTGAAGTACACAGCTTTGTACCTTGTGAGGTCCAAACACACTTAGAAATCCCTGGAGTTTAAAGACCATCTAGATGTTACCCCGCCCACTAATTCCTCCAAAGGCATTCAGAAAAATACACTGTTTTATGCAAGTGGGAAAATTCTCACCTACATGTATATCGTACAATTTACCCCTTTATGAAACACAAACATTGCTTTTCGTCTCAAAATACGTTACAAATCTAAATCAATTTGATGTTTAAACTACTCCTCTAAAGTAAGCAAAATTGTTGAGTCGTGCTAATGGGCCTAATATAGATTTCTGTTTAACATCTCTATGCAAGTATTTCAAGCAATCTACGTCAGTCCTTATACAAAATATTAACAAAATAGTGAGAAAGAGAACGAGAAAGAGAGAGAGAGAGAGAGAGAGAGAGAGAGAGAGAGAGAGAAAGAGAGAGAAAGAAAGGTGAGATATTGAAAGAGAGAGATAAATCATACCTTATCCTGGCAGACAGTACATGCAAACAATACATATCAAATTGCACAGAGAACGCAATAGGTTGTACTAATTATGAGTATTCACTGCATGACTTCAACACATCATATGAGTAGCATCGAATGAAAGAGGAGGATCTAAGCTTTACAAATATGTGTCATTTATTAATTATAATTGTGATTATTAAAGTTATGATGGAACGTCGACAATTCTCGGTTTTGTTTTTCTAGGACGCACAGTGTAAGCGTATTCCCTCACCTGAAGGTAAGCTTCCAAGGTGACTCTCCGATGTTCCATACCTCTGGAGCTGAGCTGACGTACTTTCTTCGGTGGAAAGTCAGGTGTGTCAAATTTCTTTTTCACCTAAGAATTGATCGAAACAAGTGGAAAATGCAGTGAACAGCATGAATGCAGCAGCAACAACAACAAAAAATTTAAAATCAAAACAAATCAAAACAATACAAAGCTAAAAAAAAAGAAGAAAAAAAATTAATCCACACAAAAAGCAGTATAAAAAAATTAAAAAAACAAAACAACAACAAACAGGCATGTGCAGTCAAGCATGGGAAGTAATGTAATATCTAGAGAATTTTTAGAAGACAGTAATGAAGCAAATAGCCAGTTAGTTTGTTTCTTTTGACAAGAAATTATGCTGGTCAAGACTTAATATGAAGTTTTACGAGTAACCCTCTTTAAAAATTCTACAACAACTTTATAGGAACAGGGTGACTGTAAACAATCCTTTAACATTGTAAATACTAAATAATTATTTCTTCATGAAATATATTATTATGTCACTAGTGTTTATGACAAATTTCTCATCGCTACACAATAATTCTGGTGTATGCAGTGTTTTTATATTACTATATACTTTACATAAACATAAAAAACCTCCTGTTACAACTTCTAACAACTTGACATTCAAAATTCAAAGGACAGCCAGATTGTAATTCAGCTCTTTAAAGTTTAAAGCCCATCTGTACTAATTTGGCTAGGAGGGATTAGACCACCCAGGAAGGTCACTGACAGGTGGCTGTCTCATCAACACAGCTCTCAATTAACATAAGAAAAAGAGGATCATGGGGGACCAATGGTCACCGATTAGGCATTGTTTTCTAATTTCTATATAGAGGGAGCAAGAAGCTACAAGTAGTACAGTGGGCCTCTAATTCAACAAACCTGTTTATGAAGGGCATGGAACTCTCTGTACCTCTTGTCAAACCGAATGAATTCTTCCAGATACTTTAACATTGATCTGATACACCTGTATGAAGAAAAAAGGCAACTTATCTTGTATTACTTGTTTTCTGCAGCAAATTATCTAAAACTATAGTATCTATCTTTAAAAACACATATCTTTGTAAATGAGAGACCATAGGCGATATAAAAAATCCCATTTCTTGAAGCATGCATTTGTACATGTGATTTACAACATAAATATGGTTTAATACACCCCCTCCAATAGCCATGAATCTAGGATTTTTTCTTTACATGCAGACAGAGTTTTGTTTACTTTGCACATGAATCGTATTTACACAAAAACGTTGACCTCTGATTGTGGTTTGTGATGTCAAGCCTCACCAGAAGCTCATTTTGGGGTGCTACTTTCAATTTTAATTACTTGCATAAATGTACATGGAAAAGGAGCAGGAAGTGTTGCTGAATTCTGCAACAGTCAGCGACACTTTCCACGCCCTTTTTCCAACTGTCAGCATCACATCGTCATTAATCAGCTTTGTTGTCCACTGAAAATCAAAGGAAATTTTCACCAACGAAACTTGTAAGTTCCATTCTTCTCTTATTTCATATTTTTACTATTGACAGTCTAGATCTACATGATCTAGGCATATTGAAGATTGATCAACATTGAACATTGATCATCATCATCATCACTCCAGCAAAGCAAAGTAGGGTCTAGTCTAATGCGTGTTGATTCATAAATTGTTTATCATAACATTTGAAAGTATCATAGACTCCTAGAGTCTACAGCAGGTTTTACAAAATATTGCGTGAATGAGCTGCAGTAGATCTACAGTGTTGCCCGTCTTAAATCACACCGAGGATAGTATGCTGCTATGTGTGTAGGACTCGGATTCTAGGAAATGATTCCTTCAAACAATTCTACTCGACACACGAACAAACACAATTTTCAGCGCCTGGGACTGTACACAAAATTACAGGCCTCCAAAAACACCTTAATTTCAACATTTAGACTTCATGATTTCACTAAAGACAATATCTCACCGTATAAGGCCTCTCATCATCGCTGACAACCTGTCGAAATCCTGGTATTGAGACTTGAATCATGATTTAATTGGATGTTCACTTTAATAACATCGAGGGGATAAAAAAAGTCGATACCCGATTCGATCAGTATCAATCGTTTGAGGTGGGTGTGTGTGTGTGTATGTTTTTTTTTTTTTTTTTTTTTTTTTTTTTTTTTTTGGGGGGGGGGGGGGGGGTGCATGGGGTTAGGCGGGGGCCTGGGAGAATGGTAGTGATATTCCCTTCCCCCGGAACATTACCTGATAATGAAAGCTCGATCCAAACAAATATTCTTCCTAGTTGACTCTTCTGGAGGGATTAGGGTAAATATAGGTTTCCCCCCT